>OY804261.1:26900171-27197221 GCA_963680825.1 Meiosimyza decipiens
ATACCATACCATACCATACCATACCATACCATACCATACCACACCACACCATACCATATCATGTCATACCGTACCGTAAAGTCCTGTTTAAACAGTGACATCCATGCCATAAACAGCTTCTCGACAATCACCCTTGGATTTCTATCAGCCCAAATGTGGTAATTTTGCTTAGTAATGAAGCCACTGAGGTTAAAATTGTTCGATTATATTGGCCAAAAACAACACGAAGTTCGCAAAATTTGCTTATAGCTCTTATTTTCATAAAAGGCTTCAAAGCCTTTCATACATTCTTCCATTACATGACTAAAAGTATGACAACATTCACAATTAATGCTAAACATCATAAAGTCTAACTTTACAAGTCACAAAAGAATAAATTATGATGTTGTCTTTGATGACCCTTACTCCCCATATATTGACCAATTTGAATTTGAATATATCACAAAACGAATTCAAATCCTCTTTCTTATCCTTTGTACTGAAAATTTCAGCAGTGCTTCTTAAGTATTAATTATAAATTCCTCTTAGCACCACCCTAATACATGTAATATGCTATGATGTTGATTTTTGTTGTGGTTATTGCCGCAAAAATTTGAACGCAACTAAATTCTGCAAAAAATTGTTGTTGTATCTTTAAGACTTTTTTTTGTTTGCAGTAAATCGAACAGCTCTACAAGCACATACATACATAGGTATATGTTTGTATGTTGTAGAAATAGTGCTCTATGAATGTGCATAAATATTTCTGTGCGAATGTGTGCAACAAATATACAGTGGCATAGGTCGTTGGTCTTCTTCGTCTTTAGAAAAGGAAATAAAAAAATCCAAAGAGCAGCATCATCTTGTGCTTTTCTGAACACACGACAGGATGCTCTCTCGCAAGGAAATTGAAACGAATCGCTACCAATTCAATTTGGTTGAAATTTATCTCATCAACTTATTGAAAGCGGGCGTGGAAAAAGGGGGGTTGGCTGGTTGTTTGCAGCATTTTAGTTTTCACGAGAAAACCCTCGTTAAAAGGTATCTTTCTGATTGTTGATATCCTGCATGAATGCGCACACCTCTCGCTCACGCTAAGTTTCGCATACTCGCAGATGATGAAATTTTGAAGTAGGAAGTGTTCGTGGCGCCTTATTAAATCGACTGCTACAACGGGCAATTTTGTGGCATCACTCTATTGGCAGCACTGGCAGGAAATTGAGTTAAGAGTGGGAAGACAGTGCAAGGAATCTTCATACAAAATGTTAAACTTACGAATATTATATTCCTTCCGATCGTATTAAAAGAAGAATTTAACTCTAATGAAATTCGAATTCAGCCGTACATTGCAAGTATAATCTAGCGATATATATCTAAGGAAGCGTTGACATTTTTTGACGCTCTGATTTAATATTTCTACATTAAGTAAAATTCAATGACATAATAAATACATATGAATGCGAAAATAAAGTTTCGTCAGATTATAAAAGAACAATATTTAATATTTTTGTAATTAAAATTTTATAATATCAACAGTTAAAGGATAAATATCTGAAAAATTTAACTTCAAGAAGCAGACGTATTTAGATTCAGCACACAGAGTAGCTTGGTGGACGCATAAATTCCTTTCACTTACTTTTTAAGGATTATTTTATGTAAATGTTGCCCACGGCTACGTCTGAGGTGGTTCATCCTTAAGCTACAATTTTGGTATACTTTTTCCAGCATTTCGGCCGGTATCTCACCAATGGCAGCTGTAATGTTGTCTTCTAGGGCTGCAATTGTGGCTGGCTTATCCTTGTACACGAGAGATATCACGTAGCCCCACAAAAATAGTCTAAACTACTCCAAAACGTGAGATTAATTGCGCACCAAACTCGCCTCTGACTAGGTCCATGGAATCGCGTGCCGTGTGGCATCGTCTTGTTGAAACCACATGTTAATCAAGTCCAATGCTTCCATTTTGAGCAAAAAAAAACTTGGTAATCATCGCACGGTAGCTTGCTCCATTGGCTGTAACGTTGCAATCATGATTTATGAAAAAGTACGGTCCAAAAATGCCACCGGACCACAAACCGCACCAAACAGTGTTTTTTCAGAGTGCATATGGCAGCTCTTTAGAACAATTTCGGTAATTCTGTTTGATGACGTACCCATTGAGCCAAAAATGTCCTTTGTCGCTGAAGAAAGTTTTTCGAAAAAAACACATTTCTCAAAGAGCACGAGTTTTGATTACAAAATTAAATGATTTGCAAGCGCTGTTTGTTTGTTAGTCTATCTAAGATAAAATGGCAATTTTTATTGAGTATTTTGGTTGCTGACATATGCTACAAATCACGCCTAAAGTGTCAAAAAATTTACACTGAAAAACAAATAGCAAAAAAATCCCCCTGCATTTGTCGAATGTATTTGGCTTGACTCGGTCACAAATTTGACTTCACATTCAGCATTATCATACACCACATATCTGTAAGTTTCAACAGATCTTTGAGCCTTGTGTGTGGGAGATTGTGATTTAATCACATTTCTGTATTTGAATTTGATACAGACCATTCTAAGGAACTTGCTGTTATTGAGCTTCGTTAAAAACTTTAAAATACATTCATTCGATTATTTTTCAAGTGCTCGTTTCGTTACGCGCACGAAAAACGCTCTTTTGCTTATCACCTATATAGGTCTCAAGCGAAGTCCATTGGGATGGGCCTTTATCCATTATGTTTAACAATATGCTAAACAATCAAAAAATCGTAATATTTTCTCAGTAACAAAATCGGATCATTATCCGATTTCAATTCAAAAGCGTCTTGATTGATCTCGATCCGAATGCTGCTGATGCCAACCTATGGTCGAATCAAAATATCCAGCATTCGATCTAACCGTCCCATTCTTCATTTGGGATGGTTAGATCGAAGAAGAAAAAAGCATTAGTTTCTTCTGTTAAATAGCACAGATGTTTACTCTCAGATATCTCTTAATGCATGCTGGATAAATAAACGTATCTTTAATTAACTTGAGATCATGTAGTTTGTTGTTGCATTGACGATCAGCATATGAAAAAAAAATTTAAAAGTTCAACTTGTGGACTCCTAAGTATGTATCGATCTATTTTATTTCGAAACTAAGAAATTTAAGCGATATTCCATTCCGAAAGACGAAAAATGGGCGCCCACTTAAAATTACACCCAATGCCAAGAGAAAAGTCAAGAGGATAATCGTGTCTGGAGCTGTTGACAATGCTGTACAAGCTCACAAGGAGGTATCTGAGGCTCTAAACCTTAACGTGGCTTGCCAAAAAGTGCGCAGAAGCCTGAAGGAAGGCGGCACGGAGGCTAAAACTAAAATTAAGAAGTTTTTACTTATAGCTAAGCACAACGCTTCAATTTTGTCAAAGAGTATGGTAATTGGAGCGTAGGTCTATGGAAGTTGGTCGCTTGGTCTGATGAAACCAAGATTTACCGTTTGGGATCTGATAGTCAAATTCGGTCATGCTATGACCAAAAGTTGGTATCATCGAACGAAATATGCAACAGACTTTGAATCCTTGAGTTATGACTTCTGCGACGAATCGATGGTAAAATGAAGGCTGAAAACTATAAAGGTATTCTAATGGACTGCCAGAGCAAATCCCAGATCTCAATCCAATGGAAAATTTGTGGAATATTTTCAAGAAAAAAATTATAACGCGAAAGTTGGAAGATCTATGGACGGTGGCTAACCAGGAGTGGGCCAGCGTAAGCCCCCAAACGTTGGAAAATTTATTTATTCTTTATTAAGTCTAGGAATATAAATTCTTACAGACTAGAAAATAAATACAATTTAAATTAATATATACTATTAAGTAAAACTCTCATTATTTTTGGATAATGAAAAATCCAAATTACAAATACAACTAATGTCATTAAATGTCTTTAGTGATCTAAAAATCGGAGCATTCACAGCATAGTTTGTAAGAACCATATTCAAATAAAATGGTTCAGTGTTCCTAAGCATTCTTTGAGGAACATTAAAATGTATCAAATTGAGTAATTCGGGACAGTCAATATCTCCAGACACAATGTGAAATGAAATTAGCAACGATAGAATATTTCTTCTATTCTGCAAAGTTTTTAACCCAATCAAGAGGCAACGAGCATTATATGACGGAACAGCACTAGCCTCGCGATCGGACGAGGATAGTGAATAAAACTTTGAGAGTATATGGATCTCTGAAAGATGACCCATTACGTCTAATAAAACCCAACATTGAGTAAGCCTTTGGAATTATGAAGTCCACGAAAAGTAAAATTAACATAAAATACAACTTTAAACTTTGCAACAGGCAACAAAGAAGTGTCTGAAACAGAGTAATTAGAAGAAATAGGAGAAGTTGAGCGAGAAAAAGACATGAAAACACGGTTTTTAAGATTCAAGAAGAGGCAATTTCTTGAACACCAATCATAAAGTTTATTTATTTCATTCTGAAGAAGATCTATATCAAATTTATTTCTTATTTTGAGGAAAATCTTAAGATCGTACAATAGATACTTACAATGAACAAAAAGGGATGTGACATCATTTATAAATATAATAAACAAGGGGCCCAAAATACTTCCTTGTGGGACACCAGAAGTTGCGTAAAAAGGAAAAATTTGATAGGTAGTATGCTTAAAAAAATGCAGCTTGTGATTAAAGCCAAAAGTTGCCGTATTAAATACCAACAAATATTTTTGAAATCATTCTGAAGTCTTCTAAACGATTAGTTACAAAAGTGTTCATTTAAATAAAAATTTCACCTAATGTTTACTTACTTACACATTAACAATTTTTTTTTTTAATTTTAATGGTAAATAGCAAGCTAAACGTAACTTTAAGTTTTTTGTTCCTTTATAATATTGTATTTCTACACAAAAAAAAAAACGAAATCAGTGAAGAAATGATTTTTTATGAACTGCATAATTGATTCCAAATTTTACGAGTACGCACTAACCTTAGACGAAAGCACTTACATTCGCCATGTTGGACAAGTTTTATTTTGTATAAGAACCGGCCTGCATAGCAATGCCACGAGATAACGTTCTGGATTAACAATTGTTTTTTATTGAGAACAAAGCCAAATTGTCGTCAGTTTGCACAAACGGCGCACCTGTTACGACTAGTTAGTAAGCTATTCCGCAACGGTGTGGAATTACCTATATTCTACTGAATACTGCATCAACAGCAATAGCTTCCGTAAAGCTTTCAAGTATAGAACGCAATGCAAGTTGCAATCCAAATAATTAAAAAATTTTATGGGGGCATAATGCGTTCATTGGAAGTTATGCTGTATGCTCTATAGTTAGGTAAGATGGCTAGGTGGAGGTTAACATCTTAAAAGACTTTACGATTTAAGAGAACTGATTATCCTTTTTTTCTAAGAAAGAAGTCGCTGCAAGATGTAGTGTGTCATTTCTAACTAACTGTCCAGCAGAACTTGGCAAGAGCCAGAACACGAACTCATGGTCTGCACTTTATCGGCGAAGTCTCATATGTGAACACAGCTTTCGCTACCAATTCTCGATTATCGTGTTATCACCTTGAAAGTGTTTGAAAATCGATCCGAACAATTACAACAAAGTGATGAATAACAGTCGTTTTTCACACGCGAACAAATGTTACTTTCGCTGACTTGGTACAACCATTACGAAAGGGGATTTTATGGACAGGAATATTTTATCGAAGGAAAAAAAATCATGATGAATAAATGAATTCCCGTATTTTCATTTAAAATACAAAATATGGGAAACATATTATATGAAAAAATATCATTGTTAGCTTATCTATGAACCATCTTCGATCTATTATAGCTTGTCAAATGACAAACAAAATAACTAAAAAATAAGATTTGATTAAGTTTTGAAGCATTGCTTTTAATTTCTCGAAAACTTATATTTTCGACCCGAAAACTATCCTTGTCAACTTTGAGTGGCTATAGGGCCGGGTTGCTGATTTCAGATCAGCTCCATATTCCATATGTATAAAATCTGGGTCAACTGACATAAATTAGATCATTCGGGAGTACAAAAAAAAAACAGTTTTCAGTTGTTTGTTTATTTTCTCTCGCATTGTTCGACAGCATTAAAGAATTGGATATTAAAGAACGATATTCCGGGCTTGCAACTTATTGGATCGTTAAGCTTCCTGTAGCAAGAAAAGTATCCGTTGGGAATTATCTTCTTCTTTGCCAGAGTTAAATTTTTGACACAGGAAACTTTACGATTCAATCCCGGAATTCTGTTCATCAGATTTCATTCTTTAACAGGGTAGTAATGTCATACGAAAGTTTTTTTTTTTTGTATACTAGAGATTTCAAATCGCGTTCACTTCAAGTGATTTTATTTGAAAATATTTATTGCAAACAAAAGCTTTAACGCTTAATAAAAATAGATAAATAATCTATCAAGTTTTAGTTTATTCATTTTGACTTACAGTTGCGATTTTCTCAGTTTTAGTTAAAAGTAAACGAAAAATATATTTGTTTTATGCCTCAAAGAAGAAGCTAACGGGTCAGGTCGAAAGGTTCAAAGATGGGGAGATTAGAGCTCTGTGTGAGTGCACTCGGTCTGACAAACGAACAGTGTACTTGCTGTCAAGTGCAATGCTTCTTATCAATTTTGTGCGAGTCATCAGTTGACCAGATCAGATCAGAACTATTGAACGACATGACTTGTCTTTTGTTTGCACTCTGACTCATTCTGACTCGCTTTTTCGTTGTCAACGTTTCTCAAGCCGAACAAAACATTTACAACACCGAACATGAAAAAAAGCAATGAATGCAGAGAATAAGACATGCATTCTGTGAAAGATACGCAATTGCTATATTGTGCATCTTGCTCTTACGTATAGGAAAAATCAAAATTTTGGCGCCGCCAAAAGGGCGACGGTAGAGTTTTTAAAGATTGTTAATATACACGCGTCGTTAAAATTGTTGCTGTTCAAATTCACCACATAAGCTCTACCGGTAGCTTTTGCGCCGCAAAGCAACAGGTCATAGCAAATCTATTGTCTGAGCAAACGCAGTAAAAGACAACAAGTCACTCGATGTCGAATGGAATAAACTACGAGCGCTTTAACTCGCAGAACATTTTATTTGTGAGTGCAGCACTCACCTCGCTGGATTTATCTTTTGTTTTGTTTTCATTCGTGATTTGCGTTCGTAAGGGCTCGATGAGCTCGCGATTGTTGCGATTGGCTTGATAGTCGTTTCAAGCGCACTCACGCAGACACCTATTAGGGCAGTGTGACAATTTGCTTTGAAATCAAAATATGAATAGCCTGATAATGATGATTTTATTGCTACTTTGAGAGATGCATTTAATTTTGCATTGAATGACATATTGGTGATAAGCGAAACAGGATATAGTCCATGTTAGTCATAGGTACATTGCTTCCAAGATAAAAACTTGACTTGAACGGTTGAATTTCGACCACGGACTAGTTTAAATTAAAAATATAAACAGTTCCTTAAAAAAAAAAATTAAGGGCATGGTAGGTAGGGTTTTAAAATTATTTTTTTTTAATTTTTTTTTTAATTTTTTTTTTAATTTTTTTTTTAATTTTTTTTCTGAATGAACAATATGTCGAGAATATTGTGTACAAATTATAAATGACTGCGCGTTCCCCCACACTTAACATTTGAATAAACAAAATTGATATTTTACTTTCCATATATTCCTGCACTACTTTAAGAAGACTTAAGCAATAAGATTAAGAAATAAAAAACAAACTATTAATGCATTGACTAAATTTAAAAAAAAATACTGGCAATTAATCAATTCTAATTCCAGTCTATTTATTTTAATTGTATTAATGGCAATCCGCAGTTAAGAAAAGTCTTTGTTTTTTTTTTTGAAATACTAAAGATAAAAATAAATGTGAAACACAAAATTAAATTTTGTAAACACAAATTTTACAGAAATAAATGATATAGCTAAAAGAAAGACGAAGAAAAGTCAAAGTAGCAGCGGAAGTGAGTTTTTAAATTTAGCTGACGACATTCGCCGATCGACTATCGTAAAACACTTACGTGTAGAATAAAGCCAAGAAATAATGGCATACAAAATGTAACCCTTAGTTGTTGTTTCAATCCTTCAGCAAGAAACACTGCTCACATCAATAAGATTCATGCAAATATCCAAATGTATCTTCATGTTCAGCACTATAAATACAAAAATTTTACTGCGACTCGTGCCATATTTTATTTATTTTGGTTTTTTTCATTTTTTGTTTCATAATAACTTGAAAAAATAAAAAAATTCACCACTGCAAGAAAAATCACAACACTAGCACCACATCAAGCGAAAGTGCATCTAAGAGATGCGCTGATTTTATTTAATTTTAATTGAATGTTGAATACTTTATGGGGTTTGAAACACAAAATCAAAAGACTTAATTGTAAACATTCAATGTTCCGTACGCTAATACAAATTTAAATCAATTTATTCCACAGTAGATACATTAGTATCTTTTACGCGTTCAAGTAGATTGAAGCTATTTCTCCAAGATTTAATTTTAACTCGTCTAGAATTTCAACCACGCGCGCTCCACGAACAAATCACTCGAACTGAATTCATTTTAATTCATTTGATTCGTTTCTGTGACGTTTTTTGTCTGCGCAAATCGCGCATCTTAAAGATTCCATCCTAATGTGTGTACAAATATTCTCTCGTAATTTCCTAAGCCAACATGACACCTTTTTTTCTGCGTTTGCTAGCGATGTGAGTACTTACATGTTTGTAGTTACAGTGAACAAAATTAGTTACATTGTTGAATCCTGTCCCAATCTTATAGGGAAAGGCGGGGCAAAGCGATATACGAGGCGAAGCAATGCAAAGGGTATATTTATCCTTGCATTACAACGCCATCTAATGTAATTATAAGGAATTTGTGTTTGAGAAGTGCTCATTTAACTGTCAGGTTATAGTGACATTTCGACCTTCCGTTGTCGAGAACCACGAGGCTCATCAAAATGAGTGCGTTCGATATATAATTCGAGGATTTTTGACTTTAGTAAATTCATTTCTTACGAATCATTTAAAAAACGGCAAAGTATTACGTCGTACTATAAATTAGTAACATTTATTTCTGTTGGTAATGATTTGTTTATGTTGATAAGTTTTTTTTTTGACGCGTCTGTATGTTAACAGAGGTTATGCGTGCAGAGTGGTAATGGCAAAGCGGTATTGTTCGTCATTTCGTTCCGTCATTTTATCCAGTTTTCAGGAGTTTGGAAAAACAGAAAAGTCCTGCTACTTTTTGAAAGCGGTAGAAATGTATAATAAATATCATTTTTCAAGAAAATACGGAGCTTAATAACCCTAATAAATTCAATATAGATCGAACTAATGAACTTCATGTTTAATTGTGCGAAAAATATATTTTTGTGGGAAAACTTGGTTAGCCCGTTACATATGCCACTTTGCCCCGCCTTCCCTTATGTGGAGCATTCCTGTGGAATAAAGACAGTAAATAAAGGATAGGAACTTATTGCCTGTGTTATTAAAAATGCCGCAACTGGAAACTTTTCATGAAAAGTACGCTTAAATGCGAAAATTCTGAAACAATAAGCATGTAAAACTAAAATCTTCAAAAAAAAAACAGAAATGAAAAATTAAATGGGTTTTCGATTTGGCGCAAAATGCTCCATATACATATTGTAAAGACACCCAACTCCTTGAGTATATTTAAAGTATTTTTGCATAAAAATAATTGCAACTATTTTTACTGTGTCTTCTGATAGTTTCTGAGGCATTCAGTTTTTAGCACATGAAAAATTAAATTTCGAAAGTTCACAGGTCTTAAAAATATTTTTTTCCGTGCTCAAATTACATACATGTGATTGAAAACTTTATTTTGGCTAAATCTACAAAGTTGCTATGTAAAATCAAAGAAATCGAAAAAAGTTCTGTTATTAATTAAATGACTGACACAAAGGCAACATAACTTAGAAGCGTACAAGTTGGATGGCATTTTCCAATAAAATATTTTTAATCACCATACCAAGCTAGGTCTAATACATTAAATGGCGCTTAAGAGAAGCTGAACATTTTGGCCGTGGAGCAAAACAAAAACAGACGCATAAGAATAAACGTTTAGAATGAGCCAAAGAGCATCATTGCTGAACGGAAGAAGACTTCAGAATAGTCCACTAGGGCTGACAAATCGAAGCTTGAGGTCCTTGGCTCAAAATGGCGATTTTCGTTCAACGCAGAGCTAGAGAAGAAATGCCTCACACATTATGTAGTGCCCACGGTGGAATATGTTCGTAGCTCCGTTATGGTCTGCGCTTGATTCTTTGCAAATGGAGAAGGATGGTGGTTTTAGAACGATATGCTCTGCCTTCTGGGATCAACTTAATTGGAGATAAATTTATAATGCAGCCGGAGAACGATCCTAAGTATACTTCAAAACTAAGTTGTGAGCTGGAGGGCACGTATTCGATCTTAGCTCCATTGAATTTATATGAGTAGGGCTAAGTAGATAAACGAGGCCGAGACAAAGTTCCTTCCTTAAAGAAATGTTGTGGAACATATTGTGGGGTTGTTGGAACTTCATATCACAAGAAACAATCCCAAAATTAATTTCAAGAATGCCTCGATTATTTTATCAAATATTTGAATAAATGGGTAGATTTTTTGGACGAAATGGCTATATATATATATATAAATGTTATAACACAAAGAAAAAGTTGTTTGCTTTTACAAATGATTTTCATCTTGCTGCTATATTATTTTCCTTTGGTTTCATCTAATTTATTTCTAAATAAAAATAATGTATCATATGAGCTTTACACTTGCTCTCACTCTCAAACATCTTAACAAAGGTCCACCGCACGATCAGAAGTAAAGCAAAACAGAACAGTAAACCAAAAAAAAAAAGAAAGAAAATCCCAAGGAGTAAAAATAAGATTTCATTTGCGATCGTCGCTTGACGTGCGATTGATGAGACAACGGTCACCAAGGCAACAACTGTCTACAAAACAGCGGGTGTGTTGCGGAGACGCCACTTGACTGTCTCAGTGCATAGTGGAATAGAAATGAAAATATGACAGTGGCGTTTCAAATTTTATAATTGAACTGAATAGCGGGTGATTTTTTAAGCGTTTGGTTTTTGAAAATTAAAAAAAGAACAAGAAATTTGCAATAATGAATGAAATATTTATTTGGAGCAATACATTAATTCCTTTCATTTACTTTTTAAAGATTATTTCATGTAAATATTGCCCGCGGCTGCACCTGAGGTGGTGCATCCGTAAGCTTCAATTTTGGCATACTTTCGGCCGGTATCTCACCAATGGCAGCTGTAATGTTGTCTTCCAGTGCTGCAATTGTGGCTGGCTTATATTTGTACATGAGAGACTTCACGTAGCCTCACAAAAAATAGTCTAGTGGGGTCGAATTGCATGATCTTGCCGGCCAATGGACTGCTACAAAACGTGAGATTAATTGCTCACCAAACTCGCCTCTCAATAGGTCCATGGTATCGAGTGCCGTGTGGCATCATCTTGTTGAAACCATATGTCAACCAAGTTCAATCCTTCCATTTTGGGCAAAAAAAAGTCGGTGTCAAAAAGCAAGGCGTCAAAAAGTTTCCACTGAAAATAAAAATAGCAAAAAAATCACCCGGTATTACGTAATAACAATTGTTAAATTGTCTGATTAAAGAAGCTTAACTTAATCTGTTACGCAAACTTTTAGAGCAGATTTGAGAGACTTTAAGCTAACTAAATTCAAAATGTATTTAGATTCAAAATTTTAGAGCATATATATGTGCAGGCTAAACTTTAAGTACTCAACCCTGGCGTTAACACAAGAAGTGCGTGGTGGGGTTTAATTTTCATCAAAAGGGTAATTTTTATATATTTTTGCTGAGCTTCCTGTTCAGTATTTTTTCTGTTTTGTGATAGAGGGGTGTTTATGTAAGTAGCACCCTCTGTACAATAGTTCATATTTTTTCTTGAAAGAGCAGGGCCACGCCTACTTATCCAAATCAGTTCACTTTTTGTGGGCTTGTATCAAAAGCTGTCGAAACGCATCAATTCAGTTCAATACCTTTCGCAACATAACGCATCCAGTTGAGAACGAGAGAAAAATTTGAGAATTTGTTCGCCGAGTAAGATTTTAATTTAACGCATTTATGGGGCAAAAGATTTTACGCAAACAGAGACTTTGCGCAGGGCAAATCAAACGTAGAGATAACTATTCTTAGTTGGCTCGAAGTCGAAGAGATATAGCTTGGACTTCGAGGACAAATTCTGGATTTTGATGAGATGACCTTAGCATCCTCTAAAACCTGTAAATGTTCTCGATTTGGGGTTATATTTGTTTGTTGCTTACCTGTCAGAAATATCATAAAATGTTTCTACCTAAACAAATAAACGTTTGGAATATGTTTTTTTTTTTTGTTTCTTGCTCCCTTTTCGTTAGTATACCCACACACACTTTCTATAGCTATGCACAAGCCATACAAACAATTCAAACCATTTCTACAAAACTGCCTAGACAAAATACATTTTTTATAGCCCACATCCCACCTCAAATATTATTTTGCTTGGCTAGACAAAATAGGCTTAAAAACATTGCAACTATCGCCAAGGAAGCAAAAACAAAAAAAAATTAAATTTGAAGGTAACACGTTTGAAAAATGCTGTCTGATCAAAAAAATTATGTTTTATCAACTGAAGCACAGATTTTATTTTTCTTTATTTATTTATTTATTAAATGAGAAATAATATTATAATTAAATTACTATTTTACAATAAAAAGGAGCACTAGCTGCTAGGATTTTCAGCTCGCTGATTTATACCAATTAATTGATTTTGCTTTTTAACAAAACAGATATATTTTTATATTGTAAAAAATACGTTATTTAAAAGATATTGAGCTTAGATTATTTTCATTAAATTTGTTGGAGATAACAACAGCGCAATTTCATTAATATTTTGGAAGATGTTGTATTTTACTGGGTTGAAACATACGCAGTCGTTAAGAAGGTGAATTACAGTCATAGGTGACATACCACAATATAGGCAGGGCTGAGCGCTAAGATCTTTCAACAAATGAAAGCGAAGGCGAAGCTGGATAGATTGGTTATTTCCCATCAGCATTAAAATCCAATCAGCGTAGTGATGTTCAACGTTGCTCCACTCCTTTGTCTTGAACTTATCTTGTGAAGAAGAAATTTAAAGAACTTTGCTCCTTCATCGGCTAATTCATTTCCTTTAATACCAGAGTGGCCTGGGATCCACAAAATTTTTATCGTATCACTCTTTTTATTCAGAATGCTACGTATACATTATATAAGATAGGACTCATTACCAGTATTCAGAAATGCTGAAATAAATAAATAATAAATACTCGATTAAGCGGTTGTTATGAATTTTGGTTTCAAAAATATACATTTTTTTTTGTTTTTTTATATATCTAAATATGTGTAGAATACGTCTTTTGACGAAATTCTTCTTCGTTAATAAGTTATATACATTCTAAGTACAAAAAGAAAATAACTTTAAATGCGTTTTTCTCAAAATGCCATTTTTCAAAACGGTTCCAGCGATTTAAATTAAAAATTTTTAACATATTGTTGTCATGTTAGCGACTTAACCAATAAACAATACTTTTCAAAACTTGTTATTTATATTTTATACCCCCTTTTTTCTCGTTTTCGGCTGGAAAAATTGTATTCATTTGTTCTTCTCACTAAAACACGCTTGGACTTCTTTTTGTTGGAATTTTGACTAATTTCGACATTAGCAAAGTTAAGGGCATAATTTTTAACAAGACCGTTTTTAATTTTTATGTTTGAGATCAATGGAGACGGAGCTATCGCTGAAACCGTTTGTCATGTTATTTTTGAGGTGTCAACTTCAAAACGCCGGCAATTCGTTCAATGGGTAATGAGCAAAGTCATCTTCACCGATGAAGCGCATTACCATCTGAATGGCTTCGTGAATAAACAAAGTTATCGAATTTGTAGCTCAGAAAATAATACCCACGCGATCCATGAGAAGCAAATGCATCCACAACGAGCAACTGCCTGGTGCGGATTTTGGTCAGGCGGCGTGATTGGGCCTTACTTTTTAGAAAACGAAGTGACTGTGAACGGCATTCGTTACAGGAACATGATAACGTAGCTCTTGTGGCCCCAACTGAACAGCATGGATCTGGATGACACATGATATCAGCAGGACGGCGACAGCTGCCACACCGCGCATGAAACAATCTATTTATTACAGCAACAATTTCCAGACCTAATCATTACAACTGGCCACCAAAATCATGCGATCTAACGCCACGCGATTTCTTTCTTTTGTGGATTTGTGAAATCTCGGGCTTAGGTGAATATACCAGAAACAATTCCTGAGGTCGAAGCCGAGATTCAACGTGTCATCGGTGAGATACATCAACATCTTTGTGAAAAAGTCATCGAAAATTTCATGAAAATAGCAATGGCATCTCATCGGAGCCGCGGTGGCAATTCGCCAGATATTTTATTCAATACTTCATCGGAATATGTCCACTTTAATATAAAATTTTATTAAAAAATATCACAATTCGCTCAAAAAATATGTGTTTTTATTTTTAAATTTAAATATAATTGGGACACAATTTATATGTAATTACAACAATCCGGGCTATGAAAACTTTATACATTTTAGTCATTTTATTAAGAAGTTTTCTTGATTATTTTAGAAAATACAAATTTTTGGGTCAATTTTGTAGCTCTGTGGGGTGCAGGGGTTGAGAGATAAAAAAAATTGAAAGCTCTTTTCCGGTAACTCGGATAATGTTATCATGTTAAACTTAACGAGATATAGTTTTTTAATATCTTTAATTAATTTTTTCCATAGGTGTTGCGTAAGCGCATCAATGGAAAAACCTGGTTAAATAAAATAGTGCTCTACCCAATGAAATATTAAAGTCTCAATGCAATGTAGTCCATTTAGCACCGATTGACAAACTTTCATCTTGTAAGTCTTAAAAATATGTATGTCCATATATACTTACATGTCTTCCATAAACATACATAGACATATATATATAACATAAGCCTTAGTAGTTTCATTTGAGTTTGAGACTCAATTTACATTTACCTATTAAATTATAAACATAAAAACTACAATCTGTCTTTTGATCTGAACATTTTTCATCTGATCGTTATATATCTAACCAAGAAATTATTGATGATGTTGCAGTTATATTATGTTAGATAATATACATATGCCGAATTATCAGAAGAACTCAATTATCTCATATTCTTAAACACATCGATCAGCATGACTTCTGAACTAATGATTTTCCAGGATAGAGTATTCAGTCACATGAGAACAATTGTTTGTGTGCGCTCCTACCCTCTAACCACAGTCGTGAGTTTGTTTTTCAAGTATTTCCTTGGAAGTCTGTCTGTCTGTCTGTCTGTTGTTAAGGTAGGTAGTTTGTTTATTTGCCTTGACGCTAACAATAAATATTTACATTTGTTTACTTTACAACCGACACACTTTTTGAATTATGTAGTTACCCGTTACGTTTAGCGCCCTGTCAAGTGGATTAGGATATATGAAACTGTAAAAATGTAAACAATACAAAAAGTGCTACTGGGCGGTATATCGCTTTCGCTTTTTTTTATTTATGGTTACTTTTGAAAAAGTCGGGTATTTTGTCAGATCCATATGAACTGCATGATTTTAGTTTTTTGTTTGCTGGACCTTTTTTTTAATTTAAAATTGACTGTCTCCTAATGTAAACAAACGTATTGATTGTTTTAGCTTGGAAACGAGAGCCTGAAGAGTCTGAAGAGTGAAAATTAGGTCAAACCATAGAGCAATGTGTTGTTTTAGTGTTCAGTTGCATTTTATTACTTCAAATACACTACCCTAGCAACTTTCCTAAATGATATCAAACCTAGTTTTTATACCCTATAATGAAAGGTATATTCATTTTGATATTCCGTTTTTTATGCACAGATGGCGCGTGGCAGGTGTAAAAAATATGTATATAATGGCTAGTGTCCACACGGATTCTCCTTTTTAAGAGATGGAGTACTTGCTCAGATTCTGTCCCTATCTCTGCCTCTGACGGTCTGCCAGTCGCCCGTTTTTAGGTCCATATTCTGCCTCTTGATCAGAGAAAGTATGGATTCGGCCTCCATGATTGGGGGAGGAATCCATACTCTTACGTCTGGGGACCTAACCGACCGGAACATCATCAATTTTGACACCTGGTCAAGGTTCACTCTGGTTGTTGATGCAGTAATTGATGAAACTTAGTGCGGCGCTGTTAACACATCCCACAACCTTCACTCCCCTTTGCCGCTTAGCTCCATCGAACATACCAATAGAATCACTATTCGACTTTTGGAGTTGATGCGTATAAGTACAAAATTTAGTTAATGCTAGCTCTTAGACTTGTTAGGACTCATACATGGGCTACTAACGCCCATAATTCAAAATCTCATGACGAAAGACGATATCGAATACGATTTCTTGCTTTATAGGAGGTGATTTTGTTAAAGAAAGTAATTTGGAACAATCAAAAAATTTTTTTCCATTTTGCTGAAATTGGCGCATACGGTTAAAAATAAATTTTTTCGAAATATTACTCTTAAAACAATCATTAATAAAAGCTTAGTTTTTGTACTGGCAAAAAATCATTAGAAAGTGTACCGCTACCTGCAAAAATCTTAGTACCTTATGATAAGAGAACATATAATGTAAATTTGATAATTGAATATGGCAGATCAAGGTGATATATTGAGAGCACTATGCTGAGTAATCATAACCATAATCATAATAAACTTTTTCGATACTCTCTGATACTTTCACGTTTTTGAGTTAGATTGAATATTGAAATTGAAATTTTACGACTTTGTTTTTTAGTGACTTTGTTGATCATTTGCATTTCCGAAAATTTCGATATCATTCGATACTTTTTAATTTATTTATGTTGTTCGATACTATTCAAACAATGATCTTTGAATTTCACCGATTTTTCTGATGCTTTTCAATATATTTCGATATTTTGCTGCTTTTTCATGTTTTCGACTTTTATTGACTTTTTCGACTTTTACCGACTTTTTTATATTCATAATTTTTCGATGTTTTTTTCGTTTTTTTTAAATGATATTTGATATTTTTTCGATATATATTGATTTCTAGCGACTCCTTCAATGTTTTTGATGCCCTCCAAATTTTGACCATGTGTATTCAATAGCTGCTCTCACGACTTTGCCCTAATCCCTATCGTTGTACAATCTCGCTAACACTTTACGCAGTCTCTACTGCAGAGTATTGGGTCTATGCACCAAATTTCTCAACTTGGTATAAGTATCAAAAATAGCAATAGCAAGTGTTTTTTTTGTATGGGAGGTAGCATGCCCCAATCTTCAATCCTGCTTACATTTTGCGAGTAACTCGAAAGAAGCAATGTAGATCCATGTATCAACTTCCACAACTTTAGCTTTCATAGATGCCAAGATATAGCGTTTAAAGTGTGTTTATTGTAAGGAAAGTTCCACGCTCCGGTTTTAGAATAGGTAATATTCACCCTAGAACCAAATTTTAAAACTATTGCTATCATAAGTTATCAGATGTAGCGTTTTAACTGTTTTTGTCCCACGGCCCGTTGCCTAATTACTATGGGAGCCAAGATATAGCGTTTTATATGTTTTTTGTAGCTTGTAAATTGCCACGCCCAGTTGTTTAATCCCATTCATATTTTGTAAAGTACTAAGTATAAGTTATATGCATCCTAACACCGAATTTTAAGGCCCTTGCTCTAATAGGAGCGAAGAAATGGCATTTTGTGTGTTTTCGTATGGAAAGTGTCGTGCGGAAAGTGCAACGCCCCGTTGAGTAACCCCCAAAAAACCAAATTTTAAATCTCCTGCTGTCATAGGTGTCTAGATATAACGTTTTAAATAGTTTTGTTGTAAGAAAGATACTCCGCCCCGTTGTCTAATCCCTTCCATATTTTGTGTGCTGCTTAGCATAAAGCATCCTTATGCCAAATTGTAAGATGCTTGTTATGATAGAAGCCAAAATATTGCGTATTAAAGGTTCTTATTGCATAAAAGTGCCACGCCCCTCGCCTTTATCAAAATAAAATATAGCCTATGTTACTCAAGCATAGTTTAGCTTTTTATTAGTAGTCAATTTTCAGAATCGGTTTAGTTGTTCCAGAGATTACTTGATACATGGAAACAAACTTTACCTCTTTCTATAACTAGCATTACCCTGTGAGCTTTGCTTCACCTCATTTAGAAAATTTCGTCCTAATTTTTTAAAAGGTTTTTGTCGAAATGTTATTTTAAAAATATTTTTGTATGAGGAATACCCTGAATATGCACCCTTTATAAAAGTTTTATAGCCTATGACACCCGCCTAATCGATGCTAACATACTGTTCGGAATCCGTGGGATAGTTTTCGGGTCCATAAAAGACAGACAGACAGACAGACCGACAAAGACTGAATTTTATATAGTACGAGTAAATAGTATAGTTAATTGTAATCTCTGATTCGTATGAACAGTTTTTGAAAGATCCAGTTCGGTCTACTTCCTTTCATAAGAATAAAAACACGTGTTTATTGCGTACAGAGTGTGAGGAATATAGGCATCTATGCTTTCACGAAAAAAGTGTTATAGAAAAACTTTTCCAAAGAAAAAGCTGCTTCGCAAAGCTCCCTTCTTTTATCTTTCATTTGTTACACATGACATTTAACTTGTCATATAAATGTCAAGAGAAATGTCAAAAATGTTTATGTTTACATTGCAGCGCACACGCAGTTAACATTGAAAACAAACATAAGCTAACAAGTGGCCCTGACATAACCTCAAAAAGCTGCTGACAAGGGCGTAAACATAAACAAAGGGGTGGGACGCCAGCATCACACACACACACACGTTTATCATAGGGCATAGTAAACTGTTGCAAGTGTCAATAAAATTTATCGATTTGATGCGAACTTGCGCAGGACGAATTTAAGTTAAAACTTCCATTTTTATGTAGACACAATGCAGAAAGGTCTCTCCTTGCTGTTATAGCAAAATCATTACTCTAGTGTCCTTCGTACGGAACAGACTAATAGTAACGTCGCGCTTAAATCTGTTGCTTTCATTTGGAGAGAAAAAAAAATTGTTAGAAAATTTAGATAAAATTTTTTTGCAATCCAGAGAAAATCGTAGTAGAAAACGTTTAATTTGTAGTGCTTTGCTTTTTATTGTGTAAAATTGCTAAGGTTTATAAGAGCGCTCTTATCTTAAATTTTAAAAGGATTTGTTCAGCAAATATAATAAAAGGATAACAAACAACAAAAAAAAAAAGAAAATTAACTTTTCAATTCGCTATCTTAAGAGTAAACTAAAAGAAACAAAAAAGTAAATTTATATCTTTTGCCAATTTTTCCTCATTTTATTGCGTGCTAACTTTGATATACCTACATACCAATATTTTCTTACAATATTTTGCCAATTTTTTCGCAATTTTTTAAAAGTTTTCTCTTTTTATCTATTCACTGTTTGTATGTATGCGTAAAACATTTTAACCTTTTTCACTTCTCTTGATTTTTTCCCGAATAAAAATTTGTTCAATTTTTTACCTATCTTTTTAAAGTATTGCATTAACCATTTTTTCACTACCCTTCATTTTTTTGCCTGTATTTAATATACTCGTAGTCCAACTACTTACTACCCATCCATCCAACAACACCCATTCTACTACACCTCCCCTAAAAAAAACGTACTTCGGAATGTTGCTGTTCGTATGGTACTCGTAATTTATTTGTTCCCAGCATATTTTCGTACCACGTTCACAAATTTCAAATAAAATGATTTAATATTAATTTCAATGGATTTTCTCGACGAGTAGAATCCGCTCGAGCGGATCGTAGTTCCTTTCTGCGGCAGGTAAGTGAAAGAGAATTGAGAATTCTAAATTTAAGTGATTGGCAAGGGCAGATTTTAATTTAATTGCATTTTAAGTGTACAATGTACACAAAAAGTCAATGTACATACAAACATCGAGTTAAAAAAAAAGAAGTAAAGTGTCTTCCTTTGTTGACCTTAACGTGAGGAATTTTTTCTGTGTAGGAGTAAGCATTCTCTTTCTTTTTGTACCTTGAAATTACAATGGCATAGTGTGGCCGACCACATAAAACTACCCAGGTTTCAGAGTAAAGAAAAAATGTTTCCATTATATTTTAATGTTTCAACGTATACACAATTTGATTTTGATTTAATTCATGTCCTTCAACATTTTCGACGCATGTTTGCTTATTATCATGTTGGCATCCTTCAAGGATACCCCTAGTAGGCGGAAACTACGCAGTTAACAATCAAAATATCAACAGCAAAATGTTTCAGCACTGAAGTTGATTGAAAATTTAATTTAAATCTATCCGACCGTATAAAAATTAAATTTCAAACGATTTTGTTGTTATGGCGCTATTTTTAATTTTAAAGTTTATAGAGTATACTTGGGCGATATTTTACATGAGCTTGGTCGTAGACTCCTTTCTATTATTCGGTTTGGGGAAATTGGCTTTTAATAATGATGCAAAATAAAAAAACAATTTATCAGTGTGATATTTCCTCTTCAGTGTAAGTAGACTGATTTAGCAAAATCTGCACCGATGTTATTCAGCAGCATTTGAGCGCTTGGGGCATACACTCAAAAAAATGGAGTGTTTGCAAAGCGTTTCTGGCAAATTTTAAAATTTTCAAAATATGCACTTATTATTTCAAACGATACTTAGCCTTTGCCTTAAGCCATAAGTATTCCTAGACAATATAAGAAAAAGTAAGTTATTTGACACAAGTTTCAATTACTTCTATGGAGAATTTAAAAAACATTTCATGAAATATTACTTCCGAAAGATATAATTATTTATGAAAAATCATCAAAATATTTCAGTTAAACAAATCAATATATGGAGGCATTTCGACAAACACTTGTCTTTTGTCAAAAACACTTCTGCTTTTCAACAAACGACTTGTCACCTGATATACAACTTGTCAAAAAATTCATACTACAAAATTTAATCTAATAATTAAAATATAACAAAAAAGCCGTTATTGGAACATATTCACATTCCAAATTTTAATAGAGAAAAAATATTATGTGTGTATAAGGACGGGGCAATTTTTTCTTCAAAAAGGGTATGGCAGAAAATATTCTACGGGTAATTCTGAGCAACTTTGCCAAAGAAACTATAGGTCTGAAATCAATTTCGAGCCTCCGCATTTTTAAAAATATGTTTTGAACAGTACTTATGTATATTGGATTTTTATGCTAACAGTAGCGTACCTAGGGAGGCGACAAAATTGTCGTGAGATACATCTCAATTTGCCAGGGTTGAAACTAAATCTATGAAGTAAGTCTTTTCACATAGGTTTTGCTACAATTTTTGGAAAGTGAGGACCTTTATTTTTTTGTTGGTGAGGTACAGGCAGCAAATATTTTTCTGCTTCGGGCGCCCGATATGCACGGTATGCCTCCGTATGGGAACAAGTACAAAGTATTATATTATAAGCAAAAATTGGGGTAAATCTGTCATTTTGATATCGTTGGAAGGGTTTTGTGCCATTTTTTTATATAAGAATAATGGAGTGCCGAAGTACTAAAGTTGGAAGATAGTGGAAAACAATTTTTTATTCAAAAATTAAAAATCTATCATTGAAAAATTTGTCAATGAAAACATGTAATTATATCGTGAAACTTTTGAGCGTCAATTGTGATTTTTTTCGTTTTTTCCAACTATGGAGCTACCTATGAGACTCATATCCTCCGGATGTAACCTGTTGCATATGCCATCTCAAGATGGCATATAATAATGATTTATTAAAGTTTTATAGTCTTTTAAGTAAAAGTGATATAGCTGAAAGCAGAATGTTTTCATATAAGAATTTTACACCTCAAGTAGTAAAAAAATTAATTGAAATTTGGAAAAAATTATGTATCGAAATAATTAATATTAGAAGCGTTGTTAAAAATTTAAACGACTATTATCAGAAAGAAATCAGATTCAAATCTAGAAATGTATTTGGAGCTTTTTTAGATTGTACTAAATATATATTTGCAATATATGTCGAAATTAATTTTATACCCATAGTTTCTTTGGCAAATTTGCTCAGAAGTGTCCGTAGAATATTTTCTTGTGATACCCTTTGATGGCTTTTTCTCGCCCGAACAAATTAACCTGCCATGAACATAAAAAAAGGTAGTAGTTCCAACTATCAAATTGTTTGTCACAAATAATAAACATGTTAATGACAAATAAATTCGATATTTGCGTGTCAAATAAAGAGTGCACTATCTCCCACAACAATTTTCGCAAACATTTGAAGTAGTTCCATCCATATTATTTGTGGTAAACAATATTTTTTTCTAAGTGTAGCTGTCGGCTTAAACCCTCAGTGGTGAAGCCTGAGATCTTTTGTTAGAAAACACATAAATTCCCCTCAGATATCGAGTTGCCAATATGTTTTATGAGTACCTGAATTGCTGCATTTTCGTGAAATATCAAAGATGCGTCTTATCAAATGAACCACAAAAATCCCATTCAAATGCGGTTAGAGAGCACAAAATCATGTGGCAGTACCGTTAAGTATTTTTCTATAACGAATGGAGAAAAAGTTTATTTTGCTCACAATTTTCGAAAAGAAATCGTAAAGTGCGTCTAAACAAGTGAACCGGATTTTATATCAATATCCATAAAATCGAAGAATATCATACATATTATTCGTTAATGACTAAAATTTTCTTAGACTTATGCCTCGGACCTCGGAACGAAATGTTACGAAATATTTTTATGAATATAAAAATTAATAGTTAAATTTCATTTATTTTATGTACATTGCGGAACTTATTTTAATTTTTTTAATAATATTGAAACATTTCTAAGCAAAAATTATCTGAAGGTTTTAAACCTATTTTCCAAAGTTTTTGAGACATATCGTTTCAAAGAATTTTCGAAAAATAATAAAAATTTGCAGCTATTGATAGAATATCCAAGATATACAGGGGGTCCATCTAGCGTTTGGAATTTGAACTACCGGTTTTTTTATGTCATTCACTACGTTGAGAAATAATAAAAATGCACTTTCAAAATGTTGAATCTGCTACCGAAACCGTAAGAAAAATATCGTTCCAAATTCGGTAGAAATGAAGCGGCTTCTACGCAATTTGTGGATCAATTTGTGAGCTTCACTATTGGATAAAACAACACGTGATTGTTGGGAAGCCAATGCACCCTCAACGAGTGATTGTTTGGTGAGGTTTCTGGATCGGCGATATCATTGGGCAATTTCACATTGATGTGAATGATGAGCGCTACCGTGCGATGATAACTTATTATATGTGGCCTATTTTCGAAGATATAGACATCTATAACATTTGATTTCAACAGAACGGCGAGCCGTGTCTCGCAACTCATACAACAATCGACCTTATGCATGGAAGTTCGCGAATCGCGTTATTAATAGTTTTGGTGATGTGCATTGGCCACCGCGAAGATGCGATTTAAATCCGGTGGACTATCATTTGCAGGGAACCGTTATAGATAAGTGTTACGCATCGATTGAGGCTCTGTAGAACAAAGCAGGTGTAGTCATCGGTCACCATCGGAGCTCCTTACAGTCGAAAATATACTGAAAAATTCGGTTCATCGAATGGGCTACTGCAATGCCAGCAGAGGAATGCATTTGATTGAAATAGGGTTCCACAATTAGCCGGAAGGATTGAACATGTTATCCAAAAAAAAAAAACACTTAGAAAATAAAAATATTCGATTTTTATTTATAGCAAAATCAAATTCCAAATTATGCATGGTCCACCTACATAGTATCATCGCATGGTCTGAGTTGGTTTGTAGAGAAAATGCAAAAAAGCTGTGGAAAGAAAATTATAAAAATAATAAACAAAATTTTTTCATTTTCACGATCTTTTATAGGGTTTATATTTGACTAAAATCTGCAAGCTTAAAAGCTTAGAAGTCTTATAGCTGCAGTAGCTAAGCTATTTCATTATTGTTCAAGAAATAGGGAAATTCTTTGCAGCTGGGTATCTAGTAAATAGTTTATGATAAGTTCAATAGAATCTAGAGGCGTCTTAAAGTGTTAGTTAATTTTTTTTTTTTTGCCAAAATGCAGCTACACAACTCAAATGCAATGTGTTGAAATATGAATATAATCGCTGCTCATAGGACATCTTGATAAACATGGGGGCCACTCTAGAAGAATTTTCTAGTCACACCAATGTGCTCTATATTGGCGCATTCGAATGAAAGCTCTTTTGGCTTTATTAGAGACAAGATTTTGTTTTTTGCGACCAAAAAAAAGTCGTGCTGCTTCAAATATCTTACTTCAGCATTACTGCTACAAATCAGTGATGGCATTTTCCGTTCGTTTGTTAATTTTTCGGTACATTTGCGTCATGAAAAATCATCGTCCGCACCTTCGACAAGTTTTCAGTACAGTCGGTATATTTGCCGTATTTTTAGCACATTTGGCGAATTTTAAGCACATTTTCAATACATTTCCGGGACATTTGAACACTTTATAATAACGACCTTTTTTTTCAAGTAAATGAAGAACTGAAAATTCATTGCTATGTGTAGATTTTGTAATTTAATGTGAAATATATATCCTTTTGCTAGGGTTTTCGAGATGGGAAAAGTGAGTACCTTTTTTTTTGTTCGTAATTTGTTAGGAAATATTTCGTTCAAAATTTGTACATTTCAAGTCTCTATTCAATACATTTTCCCATTTGAAAATTAATTGATATTCAAAGCGCTATATTCGCACATATAGTATATGTATATATATGTATGTATATTAGCGTAGTTTGTAAAAAAAATTGGAGACTCCGCCTCAATTAATTCGAAATAAAATACAAAAATTTTAGGAATTTTTTAAATTTTTTATCTTTAACCCTTACTGACCCTAGTGCAATGTGAAATTTGACCTTAGTCGCATTTGATATTCGCAAAAAATGTAAATAAGAGCCACTCTAATATACATGTATACATCAATTTGTATGGTAGAAGGGGTTTGTTGTTATTTTACTTTTAATAAAGGTTATTTAGAAAATAGGTGTGGTTGCAGCCTAAGAATCATATATGTATAGTTTTCATGAATAGTCGAAGTTGGAAGCTGGATATCATATTTTATACATATCTGATAACCCATATTTTAAAGTGATTTTTGGCAGTTGGGGAAGATCAATGAAAAAAAAATATTTTTTTTTTTGAATTTATATACAACGGTCTCCCAAGTTTTGATAATTTATGTAAATTTTGTAATTGCAGTGAAATTCCCTCTTGTTTATACACATGCATTTGTACGAAATAGTATGGATCTTGCATTTAGTAAAAATATTGCATCCGTTTAATTAATACCTACCTTAATTCTTTCGTTTATCTAAATCAACCCTTTTCGATATTATTATTAATACGAGTATTTTAAAACTCCATTGGGAGCAGTTCCTAGCCAGATGGCTTGGTCTTTTATCTTATATTATATCTTATAAAATTATTTTCATTATAGATAATCCAAATGCCCGAAGTCTTAACATTGCCAGGCATGGCTGACGCAGAGCCAGACTTATCGACCTTCGAAAATAAAACCGGCCTTGCCGAGGACATGAAGTTCTTGGCATCAATGCCGGAACTTTGTGACGTCACATTCCTAGTGGGAGATACACGTGAACCCGTTTGCGCTGTCAAGGTATGTAAATACATATATACATAGGTGTTAGTGATGTGGGTAATCGCTAGTCACATACAGCCTCATATTATTTTAGTACACAGAGTTCGAATTGAAATAGGTTAAACAATTTGTATGGAGTGCTTTTTAATCTGGTTTTCTCCACTTCAACAGGCAGTGTTGGCGTCACGTTCGCGTGTGTTTGCAAAAATGCTGTATTCCGCACCATCACCCCAAAGAAAACGAGAGACTTCGACCAAAGAGAATAAATTGCGCCTTTTTTTGAAACGTTCCTCAGAACCCCTGTTGAATTTACAAAACGCAGCCCAGCAGGTGAGTCCACCCCATAAGGGCTTAAGCTTTTGTGGGTGTAATGAAAAATTAAGGGAAAATGTAACACAAAAGTGTAAATCGTAGCCTGGAGTGAGAGTTTTCATGTGAAGTTGTGTTCAGTTCATTCTTTTGTAAAATAATTTAATTTTTTACATGAAAACTTATATTTTATATATTTGTAAATTATTTCCACTGGTATTTTTGAAACACTTAAATTTAAATTTAATTTTTTTACATTAAGTTAAATATTTACTGTGTATATATGTATGTTAAATTGAAGTGTTTTCAAACAGTTCATAATATGTTTTTCACATTTTGTACATAAATTTTTGATATATATATATTTCTTAATATTTAGAGAAGTGGTTTCACCCAACAATTAGCTCCAATACCCGAGGTAAACATTTTTAATTAAAATCCTAAATTTAATTTTCTTCTTTTTTCAAAATTATTCCTATTACATGTGCTCCAGTTTTTATTTTGAATTGGCATTTTAAAAATATAATTTAGTTGTTTTTTTTTTTTTGGAATGGAAAGAGTCTTCCAAGTTCAAACACCAATGCATTAAAATCAACTCCGCTCTCTAATTTGCCATGAAAACTTGTTATCGCTGCTCTGTCAAAAAGTGGTGCCAAAAGAGGCTATATAGACTTAGATCTACGCGGGACATTGTTTCAAAGTTTTAACATTATTATGGGGAAATATGGTGTCACCCAGCAAAACGTTTAATTTAAATCTAAGTATATATAGGCGGGGCAAAACGGTTCCATCCCTTTTTAACTTCCGTAGCACAACATAATAGACTTTTTTTTACTGTTGGAAAGGTTTTACAGAGGGACATTGCAGAATGTAACTTTTTTTTCAATAGTGGGCAGTGCCACGCCTATAACAAGAAATTATGTTTCCATGTTAAGCTATTCGGCCGATTTTGATGAAATTTTGTTTGGAGATAGATTGAGCCTTAAGGAAGGCTATTAAACACATCAATTTATTTTAATTGGCGTGGAACCGCCCTAATAAAAACGACGCTGTCACGACAGAGCCGCACATCCGATTCTTATAAAACTTGGTGATTCCTGAGTAAAGAGAAGTATTTCTTAGTGGTTTTCCTAACAGGAAAACACGTTTTTACTGGTAAACTAATGTACTGATTTGGAACCCTGAGAAAAGATGTTTTTTTTTTAACAAGCGTTGCCACGCCCTTCAGTAGAAAATATCATCTCACCGCTACATTAATTGACCGATTTTAATAAAATTTAGCATGGAGATAAATTGTAGCCTGAAGAAAGATATGTATTTTTAAATAGGCGCTGCCACGCCCCTAACCTACGGCTAAGCTAATGGACTAATTTTGATGAAAAATTTTTGATTTTCAATTTTTTTGTGAAAATTGGTAATATTTTTGTTTAAAATCTCAAGCAGTGGTGGGCAGGGAAAGCTAGCAAAAAAGCGCAACAACAACATCAAGCAACAATAAACTAAATTTTAAAGTTTTTTGGCTTTCGTTGCCAAATTCGTCAACAGCACGAAAAAGACCAAATTGCACTACAACCAAAAACAATTGCCACATTCGTCAAGACACAATGCGGTGCCGTCGCTAATGCCTGTGTGTGTTGTTTTTGTTTTCGTTTGAACTCAGGCTGTGCGTCGATAGCGTTGAAAATCTGCGAATTGTTTTTTGGTTACTTGTGCGCCGAATAACGGTTCGGGCCATGAGGGCGAAAAGTGCCTGTACTTGCTCATCGGTGATCTAAAGTAAAGATGGAAAGCAATATCTGCCTCGGTACTCCATTGACGCAATTTTTCATCGCCACGAGGCTGTGTATCGTGAATAACAACTCTGATGCAGAGAATGAAAAAGAAACTCTATCGTATGGTTCGATTTCGTTCTGTTCTATGAGCGTTAACTTTTTCCCTCTGTATTCCGTCTTTCACTCATTGATTGAAACATTAACACAAACCATAGCAAACGACATGAGAGAGTGCAATAGAACGGTAACGTTCTACGTACAAAAAACTTTATTCGCTTTGTTGTGGTCTTGACTAGCGATTACTATCCGAACCCGTACCAAATGTAGTGATCGTTTAATTCATTACATTCGATTTTTTTTTTTTCAAACGAAAGATAACTCAAAAAAAAATGTCTGTCATAACTTAGGGAGACTCGGGACCCTGGAAAAAACCGCTTTTAATCCAAAAATGAGTTCATGGACCATGGTACCCATTTTTGACTTCCAAAACATGGCATCACTAATACGAATCTATAGACAGAAACGATCACTACATTTGGTACCGGTTCGGGTAGCAATCGCGAGTTAAAACCACAACAAAGCGAGTAAAGTTTTTTGTACGTAGGGCAGAACGTTATCATTATGTTCCTCTCTTTTATTTCTGCTTGCTAACGGGTTGATGTTTGAATCAAAGGACGAAACAAAGAATGTGAGAAGTAAAGTTTGCGTTGTGCGATTTGAACGTTACGATATGGTGCGGTTTTTTCCATTCCCTGCTCTGATGCTTTCTTTTAGTTATGGAAAAGAACACTGTTCGAGTCTTCTCATCACTAACCTATGCCAGACATTCAATTTTATCGATTAAGTTCTCTATTGCTCTGATGACGGCCAAAAGCAGCACAAACTTCAACGAAACGTTTCCGCAATATTTTCACCGTTTTTGTAGTAAATTTTTACTATTTCAACACGTTTTGCGAGCAGTTATCGATCAATTTTGAATAACCGCTGAGATTCTGAGTAACACAACATTAAAATGAAAAAGAATTGAGCGTCTTGTTTATCTTTAAGATCTGAAATAATATCGTAGAAGTTTTTAATTAAAATTCTTAACCAAAGGAAAAGCTATGCGATGCAATCTGTGAAAAGGACTTGGCCAATAAATATTTTTTAAGAGAACGACAAATGTCGGGTAATATCGAAATTTGTAATTTTAAGATTTAGCTGAACTTAAAATTTTAATAAAAATTACCATCATCTATTACGCTTGGAAGACTCTTTTCTGAAAATTAGTAATTCATGTTGAAAGCATTTTTGGCGAGAGAAATTGTATGTATTTGTACCAGATATTGCTGATTTCTGGTTAAAATAATGTGATTTATTTTTATTTTTGGTATTGTTTATTGAATAAATAAGTAATTCTTTACTTACACTATGTATTGCACCAATATCTTTTAAATTTCACTCATTTTACTCACTAAGCACTACAAATCGTAAGCGAACATCATCTTCATAGCAAACTGGACAAAATTTTTAAAATCGGACATATTTATTCCGACAAGAACGATTATACAATGAGAACGCTAAATATTAAAATTATTGAGTTGTATTTCAAGACAATATACATAAATTTTTGGATTTCTTACACTTTCACAATAGGATATTTAACTTTATCTTTGAATTCTAGCATGCTAAGAAAAATGTGAGATAAGAAATATGTCGGAAATGAATAGTCGTTCGGGTTTCCAATTCTGAATTTCACAGGTGTGTGTTTAGAATTAGAAATCTTGTAGGGGTGAATTTGCTTATACACCACGCAATGTCATTGCTGAACTGAAAGAAAGAATAGACCCATAAAACCTCAACTATAAAATAGAGTTTGAAAAATTAAATATCATTCCTCTTGGAAGCATAAGTAGATTAGTAAGGGGATCATCAAGCTACAGAAATCTATATATAGTTGGCGCTGTATGGGTCATTCCATATTTTTTAAATAGGCTGAAACTTTTTTGGGTGATTGGTCTATCATGTAGAAGATATACAAAAATGCGATAAAATTTTTTTGACCAATATTATTGTTTGAAAAAGAAAGTTTTTAGTTGTGTTCAAAAAAGCTCGTAAGTAAAACAACAACATTCACGGTGAGCTTGAAATACGTTTTTATCGAATCAAAAATTAATCCAAATTTTTTAATTGGAACTTATTTTACAGTGCAAAAGGAAACATTTCCCGTAAAAATTAAAATCGACGACCTGCCCCTTTTTGAGAAAATCGATTTTTACCTTTTTTTTTCATATTTTTCCGCTTTTTATGATTTTAGCCCTTGAATTGACGTTCACTGCAAGTTTTTCCGACCATAATTGCCATTTTTAGTTTATTCTTTAATGTATAAATATTGTGGTGCCGTCCAAGTACTTCAGTTTGGGCACTCCTAAAGGTCATGAAGTATTCATCTATATAAAATAAAACAAAGTCGGTTTAGTTATCCGCTTCGTAACTTAAGAACGGCTGGACCGATTTCATTGATCTCTGATTATTTGGATTTATCTTCGCCCCGAAAGAAACATAAGCTATACAAATTTTATTTAAGGTGCATACATAGGGTGGCCCTTGCACAAAATATTTTTAAAAAAGCATTTTCACAAAGACCTCGTAATCGACTCACACCAAATTTACACCACATAGCTTTTATATCAAGAAGCATAGCTTAGGCTTTAAAACTTTTATTAAGAATGCATATTTAGGGTGACCTATATACATTTTATGCACATAATCGCTGGTGTGTTTGTTTGTGATTGCGTAACTTCTGAGCGTCTTCACCGATTGAGATCATGTAAGCCGGGTCAGCTTGTTACAGTTTTAAGGGCTAAAATCATAAAAAGCTGAAAAATATGAAAAAAAAGGTAAAAATCGATTTTCTCAAAAAGGGGCAGGTCCCCGATTTTAATTTTTGCGGGAAATGTTTCCTTATGCACTGTAGAATAAGTTCCAATTAAAAAATTTGGATTAATTTTTGATTCGATAATAACGTATTTCAAGCTCACGGTGCCAAGTACCGCTTATCAATATGTAAGAGGCATTAATAGTGTTGACTTTGTATTGAATGTAAACTTTGTTAAAATATACTAAGCTCTGAAATCTTTTGTAGCATCTACAAACTAAACATTCAGAAAAGATCACAAGTCTAAAATTGGTGGTGGAGTCCTTCAGATGACGCATATTTTATTATCCTGCGAGAAATTACAATTTAACAACAAGTTGGATTAGATCGTATCTAACGGTTATGAAGCAACAAGTCTTATCCAATATCATCTTTTCTAAAAATATATCTGTTTCATCTGGAGTTTTTCAGGGCAGCGATATTGGTCTCACTCTATTTTTTGCTGTTTATAAATAACCACCTACCTTATGCTACTATCCAGTCTTCTTTATATATAAAACAAAGTCGTGTTAGTTACAATATTTATAACTCAAGAACGGCTGGGCCAATTTTAATTATCTCTGATTTTTTGGATTTTTCTTCTTCTTTGGGCCCCCGGTGGCCCTCATAAAAAAATTTCTTCAAAATATCAATTTCAATCAAAGACCGCATTATTGATTCACATGGAATTTACACCACGTCTCTTTTATAATGAGAAGCATAGATAAGGGTATATACACCTTTTATTTAGGGTGGCCCTCATACAAAAATGTTTTAAAAATAGCATTTTAATCGACTTACACGAAATTTACACCATTTGTCGTTTATAGTAAAAGAAATAGCTAAGGCTATAAAACTCATAAAAACGTATTTATAAAATAAAATTTTCACGAGGACTGGGCAATCACATTAAACTTAAACCACGTGGCTTATATATAAGAAGGAAAAGCTTAAGCTATAAAACTTTTACTTAGGGTGGCCCTCATACAAAAATATTTTTAAAATATCATTTTCACGAAGACCGCTTAATCGATTCACACCAAATTCGCACCACGTAGCATTTATACTAATAGGCATAGCTTAGACTACAAGAGTTTTATTAAGGAATCATATTTAGGGTGGACCTTATACAAAAATATTTATTAAATTTTCTGGAAGACCACTTAATGGGTTCGCATGGAATTTACACCACGTGGCTTTTATAATTAGAGGCACTGCTTAGGCCATAAAAATTTTATTAAAAGTTCTTTCTTAGAGTGTCCCTCATACAAAAGTATTTTTAAAATAGAATTTTAACGAATATTTCTTAATTATTTTTTAAATGCTTCTAATGGCGCTTCCTCCAAAATCAAATTCATCATATCTCATTTATTACTGGACGCAGATGAATGGGACTGATATGAAAGGCAGTTTAGCTAAAAGTTAATACGATATTCATGGCTGTTACGCGGTACGAAGTTTGCCGGCTCAGCTAGTATTCTAATAATTATAATCATAAGACTCTGCAATATAATTTAAATGGACTTATTATATAGTTTGAAACGAACCTGATGGCCCTAAGGCCATGTGTGAGATCTAAGTCTCACAAAATTCAAGAAAATTACGTTTACAAATAAGTATAGTAAGCATTTGAAACTTCATATTTAATACACGGCATAAAACTGGAAAAGGTTGCAAATTTTGTGACTTCAGGTGCCACTATAGATAAAAAAATGTCGGTGGTGCTGGAGGGATTAAAAAAAAATTTTTGTCTTTTCTTAAGAAACTTTTTTACTGCATTCACAGACTTGAAATAACTTTAAAGAATCAAACGCAGTGGCCTAGGGGTTGTAAGCACAGTACACTACTACTGCGTCACAAGGATGGCGTATAATAGCATAGCGAATCATCACAAGTTCACCCATGATGCTGCAAGTGCTTCATTTTGAAAGTGAGGCAAGTCCCTCTTTGTTGAGAAGAAAGCAATATGTATCTTGAAATGATCTAAATAAAATTAATTTCATCTTTCCCTCTCAACGAAGAGGAACTTACCTCACTTTCAAAATAAACGGCATATGTATCGAATATATCATTTGCGTATCAAGAAAATTTATTGTAATTCATCTTATCAGTTACACCTGGCTTACACACATTAATACTCTTTCACAAGGCAAAAACAGAACCGAGAAAATTTGGACGTTTATTTGAATAATTTTGAATTTGTTTTCCGAAAACTTCCTTATTAATTGAATCAGTTGGTCAGATGAAATACTTATAAAATAATAGGATTATGCATTCAGGTTTAATTTGGCCGTCGGAGCCGTTTTCAAACGCATGATACATTTGGGCTTTCAATAAAATTATTTTTACAAACTTCATATTATCAGTTGCCACTTTGCGTTTTATATAAAAATAAAATACATGGGGCAGACGTAGTTGAAGGTTTTCGGTTTCAGTGTTCACCACACCTTTTTTTTGTAGGCTCAGCGTTATATGCGGCTCATTTACATCATTGCCATATATTTCGATTCGCCCCATTATTACCGATTTCTACTGTTTATCTTTTGAATTTTACTCAAAAAAAAGAGTGCACTGCAACATCTTTTAAATACAGCCCCTCAATTTTTGAACAAACGATTTTCAGGAGGTTATGAAGTAAAAACCGGGAAACAATGTTCTTATACCTATAATCTATCGTAATTTACTGCTTCCGTATATATAATATTCTATTATCGCTACTGTTGCCTTCAGTTCTGTTGCCTTCTGTACTCTCTGTTGTCTAAACTATTGCCTAAAAGGCAAAACATGTTTGTGTATCTGACTGTCTTTAATGAAACCACTCATGCATCCGATACATTTTCAGCCCTCTGGTCAACAGCATCAAACACTTATAATAGAAGAGTTCGAGCCAGATGTATTCCGTCAGCTGATTGAATACATCCATACTGGTTGTGTAACCCTGCAACCGAGGACACTTTTGGGTAAGAAATATCTACGCCTCAATATAAGTAATATGACCAATTAAAGAAATTCTTCCACAGGTGTTATGAATGCCGCTGACTATTATGGTCTTGAGGAGCTAAGACGTGCCTGTGCTGGTTTTGTGCAATGCTGCATCAATGTGGACACCGTTTGTGCGTTGTTGGCATCCGCCGAACGTTACATTCAGTACAAGTGCACTAAAACCTTGGTGCAAAAGGTTCTGGAGTTTGTTGACGAGCACGGCAATGAGGTCCTTAATTTAGGCAGCTTCACATTGCTGCCGCAGCATGTGGTGCGTCTTATTTTATCGCGTGAAGAATTGCGTGCCGATGAGTTTACCAAATTTCAAGCAGCATTAATGTGGAGTAAAAAGTATTATGACAATAATCCGGTAAGATTTATTTTGTAAAATCGTTTTACCGGAAAAGTTGACTTATTTCGGCGCAATTTTAGAATATTGACATGAAAGAAATTTTAGGCAACTTTTTGGAGTACATTCAGTTCCATAAGATTCCAGCAAACGTTTTGATGCGTGAAATACATCCTCTAGGTCTTGTACCATATTCTATTATTATGAATGCGTTAGCTTACCAGGTCAGTATCGTTATGTCTGCTGGTACATGTAGGCCTTTTTGTTTCTAAATTGATTTAATTTTTATTTGTCATTCATTTAAATTGATTCAACTAAATTAACAATAAATGTATTTACAAACGACATTGGCGCATCTGGATACGTGCGGATGTCCACACACAAATCCATGTGCCTATGTCGTTCCCCCTTTTGTCCCCCCTTATGTCTGATTCTAACCATTACAGGCAGACCCAGAAAGCATCGACCCCGGAAAGTTGTCTCCAAACTCTAGTCGAGTGAGACGCGCTCGTCAAAATCAAGGCAGATCGATGTCCGTTCAGAGCTCACTAGACCCCTACGGTTCAAATACAACTCTAAGCTCAAGTTGCAGCAGCGACCCAACCAGTGGCCCACATATTAGCAACTAACATAAGCTGAACGGCCCCTCCTCCTCCCTTACCACATCTTCAAGTAGCCGACACAAGCATCACCAATCATTACCCAAAATACGTAAAGCTAAGTCACAAAGTTTTCGCACACGTCGTAGCCCATCTGAGAGACGTAGTCCAAATGTTTCAATTCTACCAGGACATGGCGCACTGACATTAAACACCATAGTGTCTGGAAATGATAAGAAACGAAGTCCACTAACGCCAAAGAGTCCTATTTTACCACAACCTGAATCGAAGAGCCCAGGCAGCACTTCTCAAAAGACACCGACAACATTATCACGTCAAGGTACCTTGCGTGCTTCGCATAGGCGTAAGAATAGCATCACCGGCTCATTGGTATTGGTGCAAGGACGTCGAAGTCCTGTTGGACTTAATGATCGTAGTCCACAAGGGCGCCGCAGTCCATTACTGATCTCTAACGATCGTCTCAAGTCTCCAAATGAACTTCCAGTTCACTCAGTCTTTGGTACTCATAGTCCTACTGCTAGAAGTCCAACTGGCGACAGACGTAGTCCGACTTTTAGCATTCACACACAAGATCGTCGCTCGCCAATAGGAGCAGCATCCTCAAATGACTTGTCACAGGCTCGCCGAAGCCCTACTTCTACCGTCCATGTACAGGACGCACGTTCAGGGTACGAGACAACTGGCTTTGAAATTCTAGCATCTGAAGATCGAACTCCAACAGGATTTCCGAGTATAAAACGTCCATCTATTGGACTATTTACGCCAATATATTTCAGCGGCGATAAACGTAGCCCTATGTCAACTATGCCAATTCCTCCGATCACAGTATCAAATCCAACAGAAACTAGAAAGATAGTCGAACGGAGTGCTGAGTCAAATGGTGCTGCTGAGGCAGCCAAAGAACTCGAACGTATGGAAAAGGAGAAGGAGGAGGCGGCCACAGCCGCAGCACGTGAGAAAGAGGTTCCAGAAAAAAAAGAGCGCACCAGTGTCATGAAGGAAATACTGGCATTTGTACGCAAGCCCTCGAAGCACATTTCAACGCGTACCAATCGATTTGCGCATGCTTTCACACGTGCTGAATCGGGTTCATCTAGTGGGCCGCTTATACGCCAGAGCACATTCTCGGCAAGTCCAGCGGCATCATCAACCGCCGCAAAAAGTGCAATTGTCAAACAAATGTCCGAGGTTGGATTTGAACCGAAGATGTCACTGAAATTCGCTCATTATACAAAAATGTCATTAAAACTACGTCGATCTGCCAACGACGAAAAGACGAAACAACAAGCAGCGGCCGCAGGTGGTTCATCGAAGCGCGCAAGCAATGATTCTTCATCCGGTGGCTTGGATTCTAGCGATGCTCAACAGGTAGGCAAGGCATCGCCATTAAACGACATACCATTCGAGTTAGCCAATGTGCACTTTGAGAAGGTAGGTGAATCATATATTAAGCATGACAAGATACGCGAGGAAGAGCCCAGCGATGAGGTCATAACTGACAAAGTAATGGCTGATTTTGTCGAAGAGGTAACCAATTCACTTAATGTTATCACGCTATCAACTGAAATTGCACAGAACACGACAACACACCACTTTCAACGCCGCTCCGAGAGTAGGGAGCCGATGGAACCGCGCATAAGCGAAGAACAAGAGGTCGAGTCGAACGATATTGCAATGGAAGAGTTTCGCGCCGAGATCGCCGAAACATTAAAAGCCTATAAATCAGAGCCGATTTATGTTAATTTAGTAGAATTGAGGCGTGAAGTAGAAGAAGCAGCAGCAGCTAAGGAAGCTGCCGAAGCAGCTGAAGCTGCAGCAAAGGCGGCTTTAGCTGTAGAAAAGTCTCCATTACAGTGTCCGATTATAGAATTTGAGCCACCTTCACGACGTTCCTCTTTTGATCCACCACGTTCACCGTTCTTAGAAAATTTACGTAGCCCTGGGGTTGATACGGATACTGATTTAATAAACCTACAACGTCTCGATTCAGGTGGCGACAGTTTTGAGATGGTTGAAGGTGATCGCAAGTCAAGTCGTGCTGAATCTAGTTTCGAATACCCTTACTCTTCAAGGGATACTAGTTTCGATATATCTCGATACCAATCCACTAGTTATGAAGATCAAACCTCTAGTTTCGAAATTGTCGATATGGATGATAAAAAAAAGTCGAACATTGATTTACGAAAATCTTCCATTGAACTCGTTGACGCAGAAACATTTCAACGTTCGGGCTCCTCTTGCGGACGCAAGTCTTCTTTAGAAACACATTTTGATTATGTACCTTCAGATGCCAGTGGTGTTGCGCCCGGTAGATCACAAAACATTGCCATGGCAAAGAAACAAAAACCAGAACATTTAAGATCACGTGAGATGCACATTTCTCCCTTTAGTGCCTTTTCAAGAGCACGAAGTCCACTATCGGCCCAAACTTCTTCCAATTATAGCTCACGCGATAGTTATGACTCTAGCTCTTCATACCCACATTCGGCAGGACATCATGAAACAGTCAAAAGTCCATATGCTGATCCAACCAAGCAACATTTCCCACTGACCTTCAAGCAACGTGAAGAGGAAGTAAAAACGTTCCTTTGCACTGATAAGCGTTGTGCTTCGATTTTCGAACCACGTCCAACATCTGCGCTGACCCAACAGCTTTCAACTGGATCGATGTCAACGCCATCTGGTTGTGGCAATGGCACACCAAGGGTGGTGATGTCCAGCTCAAATAGCGGAGCTGGGTGTGGTTTCTCAAGCGGTAGTGAGTTTGAGCCACCATCACCGCGCAGAGCGGCCAGTGCATCTCCGAAGCACACTTTCACATTTAGAATAGTGATGAAGAAGGTAGACAGTTCACCAGAAGCACTATGCCCTGAGAAGCATCGTAGTCGAATGATCGATCGATATAGGCGTAGAGATAGCCGACGGAAGCGATTAAATGAAGTTGGGAAAAGTTTTTAGTTAATCGCTCATATGGAATAAAGAGTAAATGAGAATAAAGTTTCTGGGAAATATACAGGTATTTCGGTATATTTACTAAAAATTTGTATTGTGTGGAAGTTGGATGGATGCAAAGCAACAGTTTATTTTTTAAATAACTCCTTAAAATCTATAAATTTTCGAATTTCATATCACAACTCTTTTCGTATGTGTAAGCATAAATATTTCAAAATATTGATAGAATCAATTCATTCAGAATGATCTCACAACTAGTGGACAAAATATTTATAAATAATGGAGTTCCAGATGTCATAAGTAGACCTTGTTAAACTCTATTTAACCTAAGTGACTGAGATTTTAATTTATGGGAGAAATTGATTATCTTTAAGCCGAAGCAATCAATGCTCATGAAGAAAGGAGCGAAAAGTATTGTAAGTTTTTCAGATAGTAAAAGAAAGGGAATCTAAGAATAGTTTTAATTTTAAGACGGAACAGTATCATATCAAGGTGGCATGAGTTTATTGGCTTAATAACCCCCGTTGAGACATATTATAAAATTTGTAACTACAACGGGACACGACCTATTTCAATATTGTTTAAATTTTGCATGGAAAAGTATTCTAATTTAGTCCTATGTGTTTTAGTTCCAGAGATAGAGAGGCTTTAAAATTGTAATTTTGGCAAACCTTACATATGTCAAAAACACACACTTCATAGAACGACTTCTATGGCAAATTTCAAAAACCATTTTCAAATATCAGGCTTTGCGGTTCCAGCTTAAAATTTTTACATAGAAAAATTAAGAATATTGAAAATGAAGCCAAACGAGCTAAAATGAGATAAAGACCTAATTGATTTTCCTTTTGCTTGAATTTTTTTTAATATTTTAATGACAATCTCTTTAAAAAATTTGTCTTTATTTTTTCAATTGCTTCGAAACAGTTGCCTTAAAATGTGTGCAGTTTCAAAAAATCATAAAAAATTTTCAAAATTTCAGCTTCCGGACGTTAATATCTCTGTACTTTAAGTTGTAATACTGAAGGCTTAAGTCTTGTTCTGAGGTACACACCCCCATGCATAGTTTTAACAAAACTTATATAGAACAAAATTAAGTTTTGGAGTGTCTCTATTATTTTTTTGTTAATATTTAAAAATTGAAACCTCAATTTGATCTTATGATAGCTAAAGTTCTATGCAGTTTGAAATTGCATGTATGAAATAATTGTATTTTAAAATAAATTACCTAGACAAAAAGAGAAAAAATCAATCAATCAATCAACATATACCCTGTGACAATATATCAAAATATGCTCTAATAACATAAAATATAAAAAAATTACCCCAAAGTTGTGTTCTGGAATTATAGCATATATCCGTTTGTTAGTCTAAACCTTTTAGAATTCAAGCAACTTACGCTGTTGCTGCTGTTCACTCAAACGTCTCCAAGCATTGTTGGCCAACGCATAGCAAGCATGCGGGTATATCGTTTGTGCTTTTGAGCAGATCTGCTTCCCTGTTAAGCGAAAGGTAATATATCCAGTTCAGATGATATAGCAAAAAGGCAATATCATCTGCAGTAAATTAAGACAAAGAACAGTAACTTTGGATACTGATTTTATTTCTAGCATTATTATTTACGAGTACTGCTTTCTTATCTCCATAGTAGTAGCTACTTATTAAATATGTAGATACTACTCATAAAAACCTTTATCTATGTTAACATTAAAAGATACCGATTATTCTAATCAATAGTGATGAAGGCAAAACTATTTTCTTATTTTGGAGTAGTTCTACTTATAATAACCTTTATCTCTATTACCATTAAAATCACGGATTTTGTAATAATTCCAATCAATAGTAATGAAAACTTAAAAATTTTTTTATTTGTCTAAGAATACATGTGCACCGAATAGATAATTAAATACTCATCCTAGATATGAGAGCAACATCTACATATAAGTTACGGTACAGAATATAATATTATCTCACATGTGCCCAAGGAAGAAAGTCAAATTTCTTTTTATACTCCAAAAATTCTCCAATAGCTTTGAAGTAACAAGCAACGTAAATTCTGCCTATGCTGAGAAAAGAGCGAAAGCTCAAATTCACGTGCGCGCCTATGAGCTGCATTGCAGTGCTTTTAAAAATACAATGAATCTTATGAAGATAAACGACCAAAGCTCAAAGTGCACCTACATACATACCCGCATACGTGTTTGTTAGCCTTGGCCAGAACTGCTTTAAAATTTTACTTTAAGATTAACAAATTTTTTGTAGTTAACTTGTGAAAGAAAAAATTTCAAAACATCAACATATTATAATGATACTAAAAACAATTTCGACAATCCACTTAACCACTTACAAATCTCAATGTCAAACACAATAAAATGTATTTATAAATCCGTAAAATTACAATACAAAATATCATATAGTTAAATAATAAAATGAACTAAATAATTTTTATTATCAAAATTTACAAGAACTACACTGTTAAACAAAAAATTTGTAAATGGCTCTGTTGGCTGTTTTGAAAAACTTTACATAAAAAAAAAAAACCAAATCCTTTAACAAAATAGCAATTTTATTCAAAATACTTATAAATGTATTTAATAAATGTTAAAATTTTTTAGTGTTAGTTATTTAACATAAAATAAAATTTAAAATTAACGCAATTAAAAATGCTGAAAATATGGTTAAAATCACCCTATATGTGGCACGTGTGTACTACGGTCATTTAAACTACTGACAATGATTTCGAATTTTGAGACGACTTGTCAAGTTCAACTTTTGTACAATAAGTTCACATAGCTTATTTTATTGAAGTACTAAAATTGATGATTTAAGTATTTACGAAAAAGTCACGAGCAATGATTTGACTATGTGTAGGGGAGGGTTGTGCTGGTATTAGCACTTTTCTCAAAATAAGCTCTACTTTGTAAGGCAGTTGCTATTTTTCCGGATTTTTCATTCTTTGTGACAGTAACAACTTGTAGTTAGTGTGTGCAGGAAATTAAGATAAAAATGTTTTATTATTTTTTTTTTCTCAAAACGTTGATAAAGAAAAAATGACAGCTGTCAATTTTAACGCCATATGTGGTGCTTAAATTAACAGACCTGGAGCAAGTTATAGCATGAAGGACGCTTTTCAGTACCACTGTAAATTGTAAGCAAACGTTTTTAATAAGAACGCAATTAAAATATTGTTTGTATTATTCATTTATTTGAGAAGCATTTTGCATTGGAAATGGAAACGGAATAGCGGCAAGTTGTAACAGTGTGGGGCTTATTCCAATTCACTTTCTTAATACTTGCCCCATCTCCGTTTTTTATAACTAAAATAATTTCGTAAATAAAGTATCAAAACTTAATACTGATTCACTACAATTCAATATAATTAAAACTTATGTGCACAAGAAATACAAGCTCTGACATGTTGTGTCTATTTTAGTTTTAAATTTTTAATTAATTAATATTTTCAGGATTTGAGTATTAAGACTAGCCCCACGTTCCCCTACTTGCTATTAGGCTTCGTGCAAAGACTTTCTAGTGAATGGCATACAATATGCAGCGTTAAATCGCTTTAAAACAATGTCGGATAAAAAATGTGTGCCTGATCTACAAAAGTAATCAAGTCGAGCCGAATCACATTTCGTAGCGTACACAACGAGTATAAGCACACGCAGCCTCCACTTAAGCTCTGCCGCAGTTACCCGCGGGCGCCAGAGTCCCTTACACTGCTTTAAAATCAATCAGTAGACTGTAGAATAGTGGATATTATATAATAACATGGCCTGAGTTCCGTAGGTTTCGCACATAAGGGAGCGGTTCAATATGTTGAAGTTTTGTTGTTCTAAGCACTTTGTTTCTTTATGCGACATTTTTCATATAGTACAGGTACATAAATAGTTTCAGAAGCATTATTTCCAATGGACATTTTTCAAGTAGTCCGGGGAACAATGGCACCGAACTTCGGAAAATTAGGGGATTTTCGTATGAACCTTCCCGCTATGGTTTCAAGCAAAATTCCAAAATTCACCATCGATACGAGTGCCGTGAAAAATGTTACACGGGGTCAAACGTCACCAAAGCGGTTTTTCGTGAAAGTCTTGCTAACGGTCACTTATATCCAAAAATAGTGCGTATCTAATTTGTAGATTCGATTATTGCCAACAAAAGTTGATCAACTCTTTTCTTTGGTAAGATTAACGGATTTCGACAAAAAAAAAGGTTCAAAGTGTGGTTAACCAAAACTTACTAGACAAATTGCTGATAGTTAGAGAAAATATTACATAAAGCTTTTAAGACGTCATAGAATATATATATATCCACCTAAGGACTGTCCCAGAAAAAACTTACGCTTTTTTATTTTTTATATTATGCTCTACCTGTTAATCTTATAGGTCTAAAAAGACATAATATTTGTTCTATACAAAGTGACGTTTAATATGATGTATAACACATAAATATAGCACTTCCAACGACAAAGATGTATCAGAGTTTTCTAACGCAAAGGTAGCAGCGAAGATTGAGCGCCTTTTTAAGCAGAATCCCAACACCCCAGTGCGAGATATGGCGGCTAGAGCCGGCACATCAAAATCTATGGCGCAAAATATTAAGGGAAAAAGTAAGCTAAAGACATAAAGAGTTCAAAAAGTACCAGACCGTTCTGATGAAAAGAAGTTGATGGCTCAGATGTGAGCCCGAAAATTGTAGGAAAGGTACCTCCAGAAAAGAGGCATGTCTCTAGTATATTTAGAGAAAAAAAAAATTTCGAAATTTCCGGAACAATATATGGTTTAGCAGGTCATATGCACCTGTGGTCTTAGTAACAGATTTTTTGTTAAGCAAGGCACAATCAATTCCAAAGTTTATATAGGCGAGTGCCTCGAAAAACATCTTCTACCATTTATTCGTGTACATGAGGGTACCGTGATGTTCTGACCAGATTTAGCAACCTCTCATTACTCTAAAGCTACGATGGAATGGTATGCAATTAAAAAGATCAATTTTGTTCCAAAAATTGCAAATCCACCCAACTGCCCAGAGCTTCACCCAATTGAAAGATATTGGGCTCTTATGAAAAGAGATCTTCGAAAGAGTGGTAAGAATGCAAAAAATTAAAAGGACTTCAGACATTAGTGGAAAAGATCGTACCGCCGTACGTACTGTCGATGAAACAACTGTACAAAATTTAATGAAGGGCCTTACGAAAAAAGTAAAAAATTTTTATAAAAAAAAAAATGTTACTTAGTGTTTAGCTATTTATATTCTGAACACTAGCCATTATTAATAAAAAACGAAAAAAGAACAAAAAAAATTACTGGGTATTTTTTTATAACTAAAAAATAAAGCGCAAGTTTTTTCTGGGACAGTCCTTAATTGGAAAAAAAATTCAAGCGTTCATATCGATTTATATGTTCCCAAACAATCGTCGAATTGCGAGCAAAGTAAGAATAATAGTAAATAGCTCTTAAGCTTACGAAAGCCGTTAGATATTTATGGGGATATTTGAATTAACGTTCTCTACTTTCCTGCTTTTCCTAAGAGCTTACAGGAGTGATTGCTATTCAAGTTTATGCAACATTTTGCAGGCGCACAGTTTAATGCCGGACCTTAAGGGCGATAGTAGAAAAATCATTTTATAGCAAATCGTGGTCTCGAAGCATTGTCAGTCCAAGAGCTCACTGAAGTAAAGTCGATTGTTTAAGATATACTCGTAAGATTTAAGGGAATGATAGTAATGTATTTTGGTCAAACTAACAAACCAGGTTACCTTCCCATAGCCTATCCCGATGCTCGAAAATGACCGAATTTTGCCCAATTTTGTTGTTTTAATTAAAACTGTGAAAACCCATGTTTGGGACAGGATTCAACAGTGCAACCCTGTGTATTATGTTTAGGCCTCTTCGAGTTCTATCATTTGGCATATATTTTGAAGTGTAATATTATACAGCTTTAATTAAAACAGCGAAGTTGGCTCAAATTCTGTAATCGGGACAGGCTTTGGCAAGGCAATCCTGGTTCATTAATTTCACTTAAATGTATTACTGTGCTTCCCGCAATTCTTATCCTGTATTCTTATACAATCAGTTTTTCTACAGCGGGGTCTCCGCCTATAACTCGTGAGAGTGGAAGCTGTAATGAGAGCACTATGTGATAGACAGTCGAGATGATTGAATCGCGATTGGTCCTTAGCTCAACCGACCTAATTAGCACACAAAACCTGGCTGAAGGTTTTTTATATGCAAAAAAACATTTTTTATCAATACATTGGAACTCAAAGAGGACATGTTGAAGCATCTTTGGGTGGCAGTAACATTTTTTTATGTCAAAGATATCGTTGAAACAATTTCTCGAGAAATTTAAGTTCATAACTCCTAACGTGTAGAAAACAGTCGTTACCTATAAAAATTTTTTAAGAATCTTAGAGAAATGTCTAGCCAAGTGATACGACTTTTACTCAAGGCCGAATTTTAACTCAAAACTTCAGACTCCAGTTATGGAAATGGACAAAATACAAAAAAATCGAAATTTTCTGTTTGGTTTTTAGCCTGACCCTTTTTACATTGCCACTAAGAATTAATTCTGCCACAAATATGTAGAAATTCAGCATTAGAAACTTAATTGATTTTGTTATCAGCTCACAGAAGCTAAGTTAAAGTAATTTGGTCTATATTCTTGGGTGTAACTTAAGCAATTTGGAAAAAGAAAATGAAAATTTAATTAAAAAAACATTTATTATGTTTAGTTAATTTTGCACAATGTTAAATATTCTAAGTACCTAAAAGTATATTTATTAAAATTTGAATAAATGTGTACATTAAAATAAAATTCTAAAACATTTTCCATTGCAAAATTATGAATTGACAAAAGATATACCTGATATATAAATAAATCTTATGGAAGCTATTAAGAAAAGCAAATATACGATAGATATTGTTAAATTATTATTACTGAATATTGATAGTATAAGATTGTTAATTACTAAAGTTTAAATGTTTAATACATATGGTTTATTTATTAAATTACTTAGTTAGCTAAATTAGTTTTATTGAAAACAAAGTACATTTTTATTTTAGTTTTTTTTTTTTTCATAAAAGCAGGACGCCTTCCGCGCGGATATAACACATAAGTACATATATGAAGGATCAAATGTTCTTAATTAAAATTATTTGCTTTGGAATTCTTATTTGAAAACTATCTACGTACTTATGTACATATATATATAAATTAAACTTTCTCAAAATTGGCTTAACCGATCTTTAAGTTTTGAAGAATTCACAGAATTTCATCGCGACTTTGAAAAAAAAAATTAAATTTATTATATTAATAGTGAGTTTTAACAATTTTTCTATTTTATTATTTTCCATATTTACTAATCACAACATTGAATCATGTCTTATGCACATAAAATCTGGCGCAAATTCCTATATTTGGGTAGACTGACTTATTTAGGTTTTAAAGCTTGCTATGTTATCAAACTTTGGTAATACATATTTTCCTGTCCTTCAATCGAGCTGTAATGTTACCATCTTAGGTGTGATAATCACATACAGTTAGCTGCAGCAGTTATACTTTTTACGCACCATTCCACTGCCTGGCTATGGTACGGCAGGTCAAAAAATTATACATTTTTCTCTTCCTAATAAGATCTCTTCTAAGTCTTCATTGGTAAATAAGTAAGCTACTGGAGATGATGTTAATTCTTTTTTCCACAGCACACTAAATCTGTGTAAGCATTGTATTTGATGTGAAACCACATAGAACCGTAAGCTTTAACAGCAAATAATGTCAATGTTTCAAAAGCAGTTGATGGAATTGACGTTGCTACATGCAATCAAAGAATATGCCTTACAAGATTCAGCCATCGAGCATGATTAATGGACCCAAGAAGACACATCGCAAGATCATTTGGACACACTCCACTGTTTGCAGCCTGTCACATTCTGTAGAGTTAAGCCTGGTCTTTGGTGAGGACATCAATCGTCAACATCAGGAGGAACTCCTGTGATGGATATATTGTTGCCCATGGCCTGTACAGGTGGGCAAAGTGTATGCATGCTATCCTTAGCCTGATCTTAGCTCCTCGGATTGGAGGGGTTTATAAAAATTGATACATATAACAAAACCAAAATCGTCATCATATATGCATTGTTATAAAGGGTCGTTGACTTCAACTTTTTCGAACTGGACGATGAGCTGGTAATAAACAAGATATTTCCTAAGTCGCCATAAAGTCTCTACGGGCCGGATGTCTTGCCGTCAGTTTTTTCAAAAATGTTTCTTTAGCGCAGTTCATTATAATGCAACTGACACACAATCTATTGGAGAGAACGCTGAATATATTATTCTAATCGCCGGTATTCCTGATGCCGGTATGCTTTCCGTGTTTTTTCTCTATCCATTGTATCCTATGCACAACAATTTCGTCAAATCTTTGTTTTCTTCGTAGAAAATATTCTAAATAGTAGCCGTATCTCCATCAGCGTAGGTTGTTTTGGTTGTAACTTGTGTATCGTAGATTGAATCAGATACATCAAGAAGAGGATTGTGCTATTCTCGGCAAATCCATTAGTATAGTCTTCCAATTTCTTCATATATCACTTTCACCAAAATAGCTTTCATTCCATCAAAGTACAATAGCAAAATGTTTGTGTTCTGGGGACTTAGATGTTCTTATAGTGATTGTGAGCGCTGTCGTCTGACAATATTTCTGTGTATATCAAAGTTAAGTTTAACGCTTTCAGGTAATGTGCTATCTATATCACTCAGAAGACTTGACGTCAAATGCGCAGCTTCTCTGTCTGAAACACTCGCCTCGCACATGCACGCGAAAACAAACTCAGATTCGCCCTGGTACGACTAGTTAGTTAAACTTCTTCGTTTGCGAAATGAATTCGAGAGCTTGTGGCAAGTGTTGGATAGTCGATAAGCTAAGAGTAGCAGTTTACTTTATACCCCCTTATGATGTTATGTCTCTAAATTATACATTTTTCGAGAGATATTTATAATTTTTTAAAACCGGTACCCTCAATTTGTTTTTGAAAATTTTTTATTGGAAGATATTAGTTCTTTAGTATGGTTTCCTGTAAAATATATTCTACTTTTGTTGCGAGGAATCAACATTTCATCATCGTATTGAAAGCTTCATAAGACCAAAGTATGGTGCTGCATTTTTAAGATAAAAATGTTGAAAAATTTAGTTAGTCATTTTTGTGAATTACAATTTTTTGTATTTTTTTTTTTACATATCTTACACTATCCAACATATCTTTTAAAGCTGGTTTTGAGAAAATTCAATTAGAATTACTCTGGATAATTGCTGACAACTCGAAAGCCAAAATAAATGTTCAATCTCAAATTTGGTATGAATAAATCTTATTTTAAGGATATTTAATCTATAATATATAAGTCATATCCTGGCGAAGGCCTTTTCACAATCAGCTGGAAAAGGGGCCGTATTAGTTTTAAAAAAAATTTGCACAAAACAAGGAAAATTAATTGTTCGTATTTATTTATATATGTATGTGGTGTATTTGTGTAAAAAAGTAAAAAGAGTCAAAAACTTTTAATTTAATTTTAGTTTTTTGTTGTATAAACTGTGTTTGACTTTTTGTTTTGTGCTGTTGCAATAAAGTAATCGTAGTATTTAAATACACTACAACAGAAATGCATAAGATTTTTGCTAAAGACTTTATTCGGGCTATCAGATGACAACTCGAAAACGGTTAGAAAAATTTCAACTTTATGCCGCAATAATGACATAAAAGTAATCGATTACCTGTTTTAAATTCCAACATTTTCAAATTGAAAAAAGTTACAATACCTAATTCAAAAATCAAGCATGCGCTCTATTCATTAGAATCGAGAACGTCTGATAATCTTAGGTTTTATTAGTTTAATGAGTTCTATAAGGTTCAAGAGATTATCTTTACATTAAAATTCATCAAAACAGTTTAAGCTAATATACTCGTTATTGGCATGCCATAAAAACCACATATACAGACCTGTAGCGAACCTCGGTACGTTTGCATTTCGAAACCTTTTTGAAGCAATTTGTCTTCGAAACCAAATATAAGCAGTAGTGCTTTGATACAGAGCTGATAAAACTTTTAAGACTTCAATTTGCCTTATAGTAGGGGTGCCCACGTCGCTAAATGGAGATTTACTCGAGGGTTGCGGGGACCTATTAGATTCTGAAGAACAGAAGATAGAATGAAAATAAGGTAATATGATGTGTACCATTTCACCGGTGGGGGGGGGGTGCGAATACAGGCTTAACAAAATGTAAAAAAAATATTCACATGGAAATACTCGAACGCATCAGATATTGATAGTGTGTATGCCCCACGTGTCTCTGATCACGGAGATACATAAATCTGCTGGATTGGATGGTGGGGGCGGCCGTACGGATGGTTTAAAAATGGGGAGATTTACTCAAGCGCGTCAGATATTCATATTGGATGTTAAGTGAGCTCGAATAAAGCTCCTATTCAAAAGACTGACAATTCGGATGTGACGCAAGCTGGTGGCGACTTTTCAGAAATGCAGATTTTTATACAGACGGTTCAGCTGAATGTCCTGGTGGGTGAAGTCTTTTTTTTGTTTGTGATCCTCCCACTGCCTTGCGTCACGCTCAAATCGTCTGTTTATTGAAATACACACTTTTCAGCATGTTATTAACCCACCATACCTTAATCTGACGCGCTCGAGTACTTCCAGCTATCGATTTTTTTAACTAATCTGATCGGTTGCCCTACACGCGCGGCTCTTTATAGAGGGCTAAGATTTGGTAGAGATACTCAACAAGATGCAAGGCATCACCCATATCTTAATCTGCCACGCTTGAGTAAATCCCAAAATCCCCTGTTCGGCTCCTCTACTCTAAGCAATCGACGAGCACTTTTAAAAACATTTCTTGTCCTTCATCATAAAGTTCGGTCGTATCCCATTTGCAGGTAGCTTTACTTCCATTAAAAACAATGGATACTGCAACTAGTGCTAGTGTAGTTTACTTAAGGTATATAATTTTTATTTTATTTAATGTTCCAGATTTTTTTTAAATGCTTCCGTAGTTGCTTTTGCTATAATCAATGCTTTCAGAGCCCGTTCAGCAGTATTGTAGTTACGAATATACATGTTAATATATGTATATGAAACATTCCAATCAGCCCTTCAACTGTACTGATATTGAGTAAAATTTTCTATTTGCAGACATGTTCTTTTTTGAACAGTTGGTTTTTATTGATCTTTGGCCAAATATGTCAAATTAATGTCAACAGCAACCCTAAAACTGGAAATCATTTGATCATTAAAGTTATGTATTTATTATAATTACAATATACTTACTATATGCATGATGTATCATATATGTCCCCAGGACCACAAATTTATAATATAAAAACATTATCCTATTTTATTAAATGTTTGTTAATAAACTATTTTCAATAAAAATTTGATTCTTAAAACAGATATTTATAAATTTGTTTTTTCAAAAGTAATTCATGTAGGTAAGGCTAAAAAACCAGTTTTAAATACTACAAAATTGTCTCAAAATAATTTTCTAGGGAAGCTTAATATGCACAATATGATGCTCTCTCATTCTGATGCCTTGTTCGATGTGTAAAATAGAACAGCCAATGGGCAGCGTGTTCATCTCTAATGCTGGTGGTTGGGATAATGGTATTCGGATAAACAAAAAAAAAGGATAACAACGCATTCCAAAAGTGTTCTTGCAATAGAATATCCATGGCATAGCCCTAAAAGGGGACGTTGTCCTGATCATTTTTATCGAACAAAAATAAAGTTCATCAAATGCTTTTTAAGGTTAAAGAGCCCATTAGATTGCTAATAGGGCTAATAGCTGTAGTAGCTAAACTCTATTATTATCCCACGCCTCTCTCCCCCCCCCCACGTCCCGCGCGAGGTGGGGTCCATTTCCACCATTAATTATTATTATTATTATTATTATTATTATTATTATTATTATTATTATTATTATTATTATTATTATTATTATTATTATTATTATTATTATTATTATTATTATTATTACTATTATTATTATTATTATTATTATTATTATTATTATTATTATTATTATTATTATTATTATTATTATTATTATCATTATTATTATTATTATTATTATTATTATTATTATTATTATTATTATTATTATTATTATTATTATTATTATTATTATTATTATTATTATTATTATTATTATTATTATTATTATTATTATTATTATTATTATTATTATTATTATTATTATTATTATTATTATTATTATTATTATTATTATTATTATTATTATTATTATTATTATTATTATTATTATTATTATTATTATTATTATTATTATTATTATTATTATTATTATTATTATTATTATTATTATTATTATTATTATTATTATTATTATTATTATTATTATTATTATTATTATTATTATTATTATTATTATTATTATTATTATTATTATTATTATTATTATTATTATTATTATTATTATTATTAATATTATTATTATTATTATTATTATTATTATTATTATTATTATTATTATTATTATTATTATTATTATTATTATTCTTATTATTATTATTATTATTATTATTATTATTATTATTATTATTATTATTATTATTATTATTATTATTATTATTATTATTATTATTATTATTATTATTATTATTATTATTATTATTATTATTATTATTATTATTATTATTATTATTATTATTATTATTATTATTATTATTATTATTAGTATTAGAGGTTAAACTCTCAAAAACAGCTTGAAGTGTATAAAAAATGTGTACCAAGTTATAAAATGGGACGACCAGTAGTTAAGAAGCTACAGAAGTTTAGGAAAAATTTAGTACTAAATGCTTTTATGTATAAATTCGGCCTTTCAAGTAAATTACAGTTTAAGCATTACACGCTTACTTTTGAACTTTTTACTAATCAGGTACCGCAAAAAAAGATCAACTTCAATAAGGGCTTTTCTCAAGATTAGGCACATCAGCACACTTTCTATGTGATCTAAGAGATATGAAGAGATATCTCGGTATCCCGGAGCATGAACAATTTTTATTTTTTGTAAGCAAAACCAAACGCATAATTACATGTCCGCCAAGTTCATGCAAATCGGAAATTATCTAGAGCTGCTTGGCAGTTTGAAGTTTTTAGTAAGTAAGGATCCAAAAAAATTCAGTAATCGGCTAATTGTCCAATGCGACATAGGGTGCTGGTTACCTGGAAAATCATTAATTTTTTATTGATACTCGCTAAGTGGTCACAACAAATACTCATTTTTGCCAGCCCAGGGAAAGAATCCTCTGTGCATAATATTGTGACACTTAATGTATATGACCAGGAGACCAAACATAATTCGTTTTGATGTTGAAAAATTCGAAAAAATATCCAAAATGTTGAAAAAATATTTGAAAATTTTGAAGAGCATGAAAAAATCGAAAAACGCTGAAAACTGTTGGAAAGTGTGAGAAAGGCTGAAAAAGTGAAAACATTATGTAAAATGTTTATAAGAAGAGTTTGAAAAATGTTGAAACAGTTGAAAGAGGTTGATACAGTCGATAAAATATGGAAAGTGTTGAAAAAAGTTGAGTGACGTTAAATAAGTCGACAAAAGTTGAACAAGGTTGAAAATATAGAAGAAAATATAGAGCATGTTGGAAAAATTGAAAGAGGTTGACCAGCTTCAAAAAGCTGATAAAATCTATAAGTTATGAAAAATGTGGATCAAGTTTGAATAAGTCGATATAATATGAAAAATATTGAAAAAGTTGAAGGAGGTTCAATAAGTCGAAAAAATATTGTAGAAGTCGGAAAATGTTCAAAAACATTGGAACATAAATATGGAAAATGACGAAAATAATTGATTAAGGTAAAAAAGTCGGAAAAATTGAAAATAAAAAAAATATTTAAAAATCAATTGAAAAGGCTTAAAATGTTAATAAGATATGTAAAATATTAGAGATTAAAGAGGTTGAAAAACTCGAAAAAATTTTAATCGGGTTGAAAAAGTCGTGTTGAAAATTCTTAGTGAATTCAATGATGTTGAAAGAGACCAAAGAATTCGAAAGAAAACAGGAAAATGTTGAAAAAAGTTTATGAAAATCGTAGGTGCCGTTTTCGGGTAATATGGAATCTAACTTTTTAAGTGTTGAAAAGTGATACGCCCACTTTTACAATTTCACCTTCTTTTGGTACAATTTAAGATATTTATGATAAACTGCCGTCTACCTAATATCATTACAATATATTCAATGGCTTGCGAGATATGACGGACTAAATCCAGTTCAAATCGTGCAGGCAGACTGACTTCAAATTACTGAATTGGTTCCCAATAAAATATGTTGTTTTTCAGAGAAAATCGAAAAACCGCTAATACTTTTTTCAAAAAAGCCATATCATAAATAGCTCATTTCTCAAAATTTTAAAGGAATTGAAAAAAAATGTTTGTAAACAGTATTGCTAAGCAATGTTGGAAAAAAAAATGAAGTTTCGATTTTGAGAAAAAAATTCTCCTGAACCCAATTTCATTTAGCCCGTGTTAAGCATATGGGTCATTCCATCTATAATGGGCCTATCATTACACTCATGTTTTTTAAATAGGCTGAAACTTTTTTCAGTGATTGGTCTATCATGTAGAAGATATAAAAAAATCGATAAAATTTTTTTGACCAATATTATTGCTTAAAAAAAAGTTTCAAATTGTGTTAAAAAAAAACTCGTAAGTAAAACAAACAAATTCATTGATGAATATAAACAAACCAACACAATCCAAATTAGCTTTTATATTATTTTTAGGTAGTTGTGTATTTACTAGTAGATGACAAAAAATCTGCAAATCTGAATAAATGAAGGCCTGAACAGTTTCTATGTGGTAAAAGATAAAAACATTTACTTTCCAAGAAAACATCACTTTCCCAATTACTCTATCATCGATTTCAGCTTTTTTAGGCTCAAAATTTTCAGAACATATAGGAGTACCATCCCTGAAAAATTTATCCATGTTTTTTCACCCTGTTTGATTTTACAAGCATTTAAAGTAAAGATTTATGATTTGCAATGTAAATTGAAACATGGAGAATGAAAGTGAGAGAATAATATTTGAATTGATTTCAGCCTTTTTAAACTCAAAATTTTCAGAACATTCAGGAGTACCATCTCTGAAAATTTCATTCATTTTTGTCCACATTATTTCATTTCATATCCACTGGAAAGAAATTTTGCACAAATGAAGCGGAAACTGAGGTCTATTTTGCGGCTAAAGAGAAATCGTTATACTACGTAAGCCAACGAACTTTTCAGCTCATTTGCTACTTCTATGTAAAAGAATGAAACTAACCCATTAAGGCCCAATGGTTAAAAAATTACCCATGAAAATAGTTTTTCTTAAATTATTGGCAAAAAATCTGTGTTAAATATATCTTGAAACTTTAGACAGATGTAGCTACCTTAGCCAAGCAGAGACCTCGTGAAGATTTCGTCATTTTCCTCGCATTACATAACGATAAAAAAAGGCGAATTTATGGTGAGTGAAAAATTTGAATGTAGAATATAAGGCATCAATCAAATCGACATTTCGCCCACATTATTCACCTACGTTACTCCAAGTATCCATCACTACAATCGGCAGTTGTTGCCACAGAATGAACTCTCTTGATTTAAATACAATCGAACTTCTATAACTCCAGTCAGCATTATCCAAAAAACGGAATCTTTTAGTTACAAATTTTTTTTTTTTTTTTAAATAAAATAATCAATTGCAAACATGTGCGTATAATAAATGATTTTTCATTTAAAACAGGCACTTACTAAAAACTCCATATAATATCCTACAGTGAAGTAAAATATTCTGAAATTAGTGACTGAAAATTTACTTTTTAGTAAAAAATTACTTTTATTCGCTTAAAGCCTTATAGTGCGCAGCGGTTGTAGTGCCATTCGCTTGCAAGTATAAATTCAATATTCGGAAAGAATTTTCTACACCATTTCTTGAAGTCTGATCAGTGGCGGACCTAGGATTCTCTTCAGTGAAAACGCACATTGATTGAATTTTTCAACGAAAAATATTTATATTTTTTGGTAAATAACAAAAATGAAAAAGTTAAATTTAGCCCTTATAAATCACAGAGATCTTTTTTATCTAATCAGTAGTCTAGTCGAGGGCTTCAAGACGGCGAGGTTTCTTCTGGCAAAATAGTTCTACGATTTCATCTGAGCAGATATCGATTTCTTTATTAATATTTCCCAGAGCCAATCCATTCAAGCGGTCTTCTTTCATTGTAGATCTTAAATACGATTTCTATCCTTTCAACACAGAAAAACTTCGTTCTGGTGTTGCCGAAGTCACTGGAATCGTGGAAAATATTTGTAGTAAAATTGTGATGCTTGGGAAGAACGATTCCATTTTTTTGCTTTTGATAATGGTCAATGCTTTCATTGCATTCAAAGCATCTTTAAAATCGGTCTTACAACAATACTGGTGCCACAATTGAATTTCGGATTTGAGGTCAATTTTACTGCAATTTAAATCACTTTCGTAAGTGAGAGCAGCCTCCACGATCTTGTCAACTGACACATTCGAGTGATTTGACGGTATTAAGCCTTCTAAGGTATTTTGGTTTTAGTTCTGAAATCATATGATCCAAGTAAGGGTAGTATACATACATATTGCGGCTCTAAAACATTTGACAGAGAAAAAAAAATTAAACTAAAACTAGTAAGTGCTATCTTTGGCCAGGCCGAAACTCACATACCCTACACTGCATTGAAAGTACCTTTTAAAAAATGTAAAAAAAAATTGAAGAGGTTGAAGTCGAAAAAAATGTAAAATGTTTGAAAGAGGTCGAAAAGTGTTGAAACAGTTGACAAGGACTAAAAAATATGGAAACCATTAAAGAAAGTTGAACGAAATTGAAAACGTCGAAAAATATGGAAATTGTTGAAAAATGTTAAAAAGTTGAAAAATGCGAAAAAATATGGAAATTGTTGAAACATATTGAAAGCGGTTGAAAAAGTCAAAAAATATTTAAGAGGTTGAAAAATATTGCAACCATACAAAATCGACGAAAAGATTGAATGAATTAATAAGTTAAAATATGCACCGCCCACTTCTCCAACTTCGCCTAGTTTCGATTCAATAAATCGGTGTCCTTGCTTTGTTCTAAGTCTTCTAATGTTTCAGAGATAAACAGTAGCAATTCACTGAAAGTATCAACGCATTCATGCCTTTCTACCCATCTGGTCACACACAATGTTTTTAAACGATTTTTTTTTGTTTCTGGACTTCGTTCGGAAATTTTATCTTTTAATTGTTGTACTCTTTTAGAAAAAGTTTGTCACTGATGAAACTGTGCCTAGCATATTACGAATTTCAGAAACATCGCATGATTTGCATACGCACAGATTCAGAGAGTGACTGAAACAATGGGTGTAAAATGCTAAAGATTGATCTTCAGATATCAAAGCCTGAACTCCGTTGATTTTCCCAGCCATATATGTCGGCGTTGAAATGTCAAAAATGCTTAAATTAAAATTTAAGTAAAAAATATATATTTTTAACTTACATTAATTTTAAAATTTAAAATAAATAAATTTTAAAATAAACATAGAAGAAAGTTATTAGAAAATATGTATTGTTATTAATTTTTCATTTTAATTTTAGACTACGTCGTAGCAAAGAGTTCTTCTTTTTTACCACTAATACCTAAATCTTATTTCATCTTATATTTCCTTAATAAATGAAATCCATTCAGAATTTTTTTTGACATTAATTTAGATATTTAAAACAGTAAATATGAAGATCTATGACTATTTTAGTACGTTGTAGTCTTAATATGCAAGTTATGCGTATGCGCACAGTTGCATAAGCTGACTTCAATCAATGCATGTATAATTTAGTTAGGTCTTAAGATTATTTGTTGGCTATAAAAGTGGAATAGAAAATCGTGAGCCTGTAAATAGAAGACGGGGGAGTGGTAGTGGTGGTGTTGTTGTGGTGTATAAAGAAACCAAAAAAAAATTTTCGTTGATATATTTTCTACATCACAACAACACTTCACCACCACAAACAATTTTTTCGATTTCGATTTACTGAAACGTTCTTGAATCGAAATATTTTTCGGCGGATGCCAGGGGGGCTTCAGCCCCCATAGCCCACCCCCCCCCCTTGGGACCGCCACTGAGTCTGATGAATAGTTTCTTCCACCGAACCCAGGCCATTACTCTCCTTAACGCTTGAGATTAGATTCTCTGATTCAGGGGAGTAATGCTCAACAATATCATCATCTGTAGGAAAGCCAATTATGAAAAGCTCATTATCTACTTCGATATAAACCTGAAGAGTATTGCAAGTTATTTTCTTCGCTTCTAACCATGCTTCGTAATCAGCTTCAAATATTTTTTGATTTTCATTTATACCTTCTCTTCCTATTCAGAATATTGATCAAATCCAGATTTTTTTTAAGGAATTCGCTATATTCGCAATATTGCAAGCTTTTTTTACATGATTAATGCAATCCATAAGTGTAATATCCTGTTCTTAGTCTACATCTATGCGTTTTAGTGTCTCTCTTACCATTCTGCTACGATAGAAAACTATATGATGTACAAAAAAGGATTTCTCCGGATAAAAAAAAAATAGTTCAAAGCAATCAAGCAAGTTTCTTCGAGTTATAGAGTTCATATGTGTGTACTTTCGTTCGAGTTACAATTTTGAATTATGGAAGTTCGAGTTACGAAAGGAGGATCGTAAGATATTTACTCTCTTAACGCTACTGCCAATCGAATTTGTTCGAGTTAAAGAAAATTCGGTTATAGACGTTCGTGTTTTGGGAGTACGACTGTACAGCAAAAAAAAAAATTTAACCATGACGGCCCAATGGGTAAAAAAAGTACCCAGTAAATATCTCAGTAGTCTACAGAGATATGAGGCTGAAATTATTTTGTGATCATTTTGGATAAATTACAGGTCGAATTTCATTAAAATGGTATAAGCGAAACTAGTACCGGGCCTTGATGGGCTAATAGAGTGCCACTGCTTCGCAAATCAAATTTTGTTTTCGTCAAAAATACCCTATATCATCCCATTTCCCATATCGGTCATTGTCTTATAAACCGCATACCAATTTTAACTTAACATTTTAGATTCGTCCGGAATCGTCCATTTCCGAAAAATGGGTTTTGTAAATAAAAGGACAAAAAACAAAAGAGTATTTATTATAAACTAAGTCTAGTTAAAGGACTAGCATTGTTAGATTGTTATTTTTTTTTTTTTCATTTGTTGACAAGAAAAATTGTTTTTGATACACTTTGAAAACTAACAAATAAAAAAAAACGACATTGATCCGATCAGTAACACTGGAGATTATAAATTTCACATGCATATGAAAAAATTTGGAGAATTCTTGCAAATTATTGAAGCCTCACATGTAGATATTTTGGAAAAAAATGTTTTTCAGCAAAATACAGATACATATATGAACTTATCAAATAACTTTATGTATTAAAATTGTAAAAATATTTGCGAAGGAATCTAAAATGTCAAGTTTATATTGGTGTACGGATTGTAAATCACAGTTTTCGATTTCCGCCAAAGCGGAATCGATCTTCCACAGATTGACCATTTCTGCGTGAAGTGTGGTCATAAATATTGGCCAGTACCACTGCATTCCACTTAGTCGAATTCGATATTATTCATCGCATTGTGGAATAAGTCGATGCCACTCATCCGAATATTATATTTGGTGAAAATGTTAGTCATCTCAAGGAATGCCAATTGACCAATCTTTCGATCCTAACGTTTGGCATAATGTATCAGTTCGAAAGATTCGCGGGTGAAAGCAACACTGACCACAGCATTGTCAATCTAGTGTGCCTATGTGTTGCAATGGGCTCTCACATTTGAGCCCTTCGTTTTGAAAGTGGTGCAGTTGACTGCAACTCTATAAAATTTCATTAATGTTCTCTTCTCAAGGAAGGGAAACTTACATAATTTTCAATATAAAGGGCTCATGTGGATATCAGCATCAGCACGACTTGTTAGCTGGGAGTTCATTCCGCTTTGGCCAAATATGAAGACGCCTTCACGTCGATAAGCCAGACCACAGGAAATCGCTTGGAACGATCATGCCAGATGAACCAGCTTGACTGATCAAAAGAATACTCAAACGAAATTTTGAAAGCACCCAATTTGACCAAAACCATCGCCTTGAACGATATCCGTACTGATAAAATAGAACATGAAATCTTGAAGATCCTTGCAACGCTTGCCAGAAGCATACATCATTCGTTCATTTCAGAATATATTGCATTTTTTTATATCGGTTGTGCCCGAAAAATCAACCACCCATCTGTACCCAAACCTGAGAACGCAAAAACAAAAATTTTAATCGAAACTTAGACCTAGGACCCAAATGTTGCTTCTAAATGGAATTTCATCGATTTTGGTCCAGTAGTTTAGGATTTCATATTTTAATGACAAAACGAACCATTTGATTCAATGAGAGTGTCATTAGATTGAATAAATAAATCAATTAATTTTTCTTTCACTCAAAGATAAGGAATCATTTACTTAAATGTGGCAATGTCATCTGTTCAAGTGTCTGGAAATATAAAGAGGATTTCAGTGCTAACAAAATTATTTTTATTTTATTAAATGGATATATCATTGCAAGCAACGTTTACCAAATTTTTTAGATTGTATCGGTAAGTAAATTGAATATATAGTAACACAAAAGCTATAAGATTTACATGTATCTCAGTCGACTGATTTTTACAATTTCGATCCCTTGTGAATGGCCAAAACACCATCTTCTTCCCATGCGTTAATTTCAATATTTGCCCAGCCATACAGCTCCACTTCGATTGATTTACCGGTACATCTACCCTCGACCTTTGATCCCGAAATGACGTCACAGTATACACCGGGTGCCAAACAGGTCATACGTTTCTCTTTCATATCATAATTGTTGCCATTGAATGCAATGAAACCACTATCACCGCGGCAGAAGGAGATTTGATTGTCATCATTATCCCACCAGTCATTCAAACCGCTTGCACGAACCTGATTTTTAAATTCGACCATGTTATAGATCTGGCGCCAACGATGTTCGCATACCCAGCCATTGGTGCAACCACCTTCACTATCGAATATCGGCGATTGGATTGAACCATCAGCATTAGATGGAGCTGGTTGATCACGATCGTTAAAGTCGAAAGAGCTCATGATGCGTGAAACACCGTGAGGATAGGCCAGATGGAAAGCAGTAGCCATTTTATATTGTTTTGGAGTTTTGTAAGTCAGCACAGCACCGCCATCACGTTGATTATCGTGATTATCGACGAAGGTGAAAGACTGTTCGGATGGCAGAAATCCCCATGTAGGACCAAAAGTTTGAAGATATTTCAATGCGTTGTTGCCACGGAAAGCATTACCGATCTCCTCGGAGTATTGAAATTCAGTAACAGCACCAAGATTTTTGTATTCGTTCTTTGAGACAACATCATGGCCATGATCAATAACTTCTTGATAGATGAAGGGACGTGCACCAGCCTTAAAACCATGGTTTGTGTTAAGATTACTAACACGATCGTATATTACCTTCAAAATTAGAAAAAAAGTTTAATACTGCGTGTAAGCCTACTTAAAAAAGTTGATCTATATGTACCTTCAAATCAGCAGCAGCCATATGTTTTGCTGCATCAACACGGAAACCAGCAACTCCGAGATCAACTAAATGTGTCAGCGATTCTACCAAACGATCGCGCACCTCTGGGAGACTTTGATCCAAATCCTTTAAGCCCACTAACTCGCAATTTTGAATCTGATAGCGATTATTCCAGTCATCTATTTCACAAGTGGCATGGAAGTGTGAGCCAGAGTAGGGTACTGCTGGGAAAATTTTAAGTCCAGGTTCAGCAGCTGAGCCGGCGGTACCGTAGGCAGTCTTAAATTGATCGGCGGCCATGTGATTCAAGAGAACATCAACATAGATACGTACGCCAACGTTATTGCAACGGCTCACCATATCAGCAAACTCGTTCTCATTGCCGGAACGTGTCGTAATTTTGTAAGAGATTGGCTGATAGCGCTCCCACCATGGACGATTCTGAACAACAACATTCTCGAACGCCGGTGAAACCTATGGAATATGGAAAATTATTAGTTATTTTAAAGTTTTTTTTATAAAGAATTTTTATCATCCTTTTTCTTGTGCAGGAAATGTTACATTAAAAGAAAGTCTACCAACCTGTACTCCAGCAAATCCTCTCGGTCCCAAAAACTTCTCACACTCAGTAGCGATATCGTTCCATTTCCATTCGAAAAGATGTACTATGACACTGCGATCGTCTAACCAGTGCGGGTCATGTTGAGCAAACGTTCCGGAAAACGCGGTCACTGCCAAAGTGGCTAAAACTATTAAACTTGCAGCGGTCATTGCACAAATCGAACTGTGTTCACATTCGAAATTACGAAGATTTTATAGGCACTCAGTCAAATTATTTTGAAATCGTGTGCTTACTATCAGCAAAGATCGCTAAAAAAAATGGTTCTTCAATAAATATCTATATGTATGTACCCTACGAGCAGGTTATATTCACTTTGCTATTGGGTTTGTTACGCAATGTGTGCCTGGCAGACATAGTACGATGTTCCAATGAATGATTTAAGTGAAAAAGCTGGAGCATATATTTTAACACCCGTTTCCATAAAAACCCTATCATTGAAACCAATGAAAAAATGACTTTCATCTTAAAAATACCAATTTTCTTGAAATATTAATTTCTTAAATTTGTTTTTTACAATTTTCGTTTTATTATGTTTTGATATTTGCTAGTGGCAATTTGAATCTGTTCTTCATAAAAACACCGATTTTAATCATTTTCGTAAACTTGCACAAAGAACACCACATGATTTGGAACATTTTTGAGAAGTACATTAAACTACGAGTATCTCTTTAAAACTTTGATTTAATTTTTTTCTTAGAGATATTTTTGTTTTTAAAATCAGAATCAGAACTATTTTTGATATATTTAGCTAGAGGAGAGAAATTAATAACCTAAGTTAGTTGAGTGTTGGAATATGGTAAAAATCGGTGTTTGACCACATTTATCTCAACATATCTCTAGAGATAATAGAAAATAATAAATGCCAACTATAAAAACTTCAAACGAAATGATAACCAAAAATTATAAACACAAATTTATTGAAACGAAATTTTAAGAAACTTCAAATTTTTAAGAAAAAAAAATACTTTTTTGTTAAATCTCTACGAGATTATTATTGCAGAAAAATATAAGGGAGATCAACACATGAATATTGTGCAATTCTAAATGCGGACCCCAATTTTAAAATATCGTAAGACTCTAAGGGTTAAAGAATACATTCCAAAACAAAATTCCTCGCAAGCTTTGTGGCTGTAAGGTAAATACCTGGAGTTATGTCGAATAGATCTCAGACACATCTTGCACTTAGTAACGCACTTAGATCTGTTTCGTGTGGATTTTATTGCTTTAATAGCTGCTATACTATCGATAAAATTATGCTCCATGCAGAAAGAACCATCAAGCCAACGAACTTAGCTGTTCGGCTTGGAAAAAACAACAGCAATCAGGGAGTCTGTGAAAAATACTTCTAAAACCATGCAAAGGATTTTTAAAGTTGGAAGCAGTTAGAAGACCGTGTGGATTTAATTGTACTAAGGTTAGCATATATCCTAGAGTGTTCTGTGTTCACAGTATAGCTTCTATTCAGGCCACCCGGTGCTCTAGAACTTTTGAAAACTAATTTTTTTTTTTAAATTTTTCAAAAGTACAGTATTTCGAGAATATAATGTTAAGTTTTTGTAATGATATAGACGATACTTTAGGTTCTACAGCCTTTATAGCAGGTAGCGAACGTGATGAATGGAAACTCGAATCAAATTTTAATATGAATAAGTCATGAAAATTTTTATTTTAATAATTTCTTATTTTTTACGTTAAAAAAAATAATAATAAATAGTCTGTTTTCGATTTTAAAATTCCAAGAACGCGCTATTTTGTTAAATTTTTTTTTCTATTTTGCTGGCTCCAAAAATAGCTATTATAGGTCACTAATTTTTAAACTTTTTATCTTTGAAATAAGTAATAGTGCTAAGACTTAACCCGCCGCCCAGATCCTTTTTTTTTTTGGGGGGGGGGGGGCACTTTAGCACCATTTTTTAAATAACTAAAACTTTTTTTTGATAACTATAAAAATGTTTTTTAATGCTTTTTGAATATTATTATATACCTACAAACTTTAAGTACCGTTGTTCAATATTGACACCTTCAAAAAAACTTTAAAAATACATTAAGGTATAAATAGCTTCACACTATACTACTACACCATGGGTAAGAATCTGTCTTATAATGGTAATATATAGTATATTTGATTTCTATAAGCGACTAAGATCAATTAAAATCCAAAACGTTCTAAATGCCAATTTTGATATTTTCATTGACACCGTCTAATGAGATCACTGTTTAACCTTTCCCGTTTCAACTAATATGTCTATTAAGTCTTATCTTATATATCTATTAAAGTAGGTAGGTTTATTCTTTGTTGTCAAGACTTTTTGGAACCATAATTACAATCTTGTGTACACCGGAGTCTACGGCATTATCCTTGGCTGTACTCTGACAAGGTTTACCGACTTTTGGAATGAAAATCATTCCATTTTCCGTTTCCCATATTGGAAATGCTCTCGAAGTACTCTGGTGTATCAAAATTTAAGAATCTAAGGTATTACAGGCGCATTTTAAAGCTGTTGCTTTTCAAATCCAAATGTGAGAAACGAAAATTAAATTAAAAAATAATCGCCTTAGGAACTGGGAAGCGCTAGTTTTAAGACAGTTTAAAGCTTAAAATAAATCCTTTTACAGACATTAAGATTTGAACATCGGCCATTCTTCAAATAACTGCAAAATTGTTTTTTTGATTTTTTTGAAGCGAAATATCTCAAAAACTACCGAGAATAGGATACAAAAGCATTTAAGCATATTTGTTTAAAAATTCTTTAATTTTATAATAAAATTTAATACAAACTCATTGAAACATTAATTCTTCATAATTTTGAAATCAATCAATCCTAAGCAGATTATAAACATAGGGCAGCCCTTGTAGTCCTTAGCAGATGGAAACAAATCGCTCATTCCATGTGTCAAAGAGACACGCAATTTATCAAGTTGAGAATGCTGTGAACTGTGATTTCTGATAAGTCTTGGTGCAGATTTGCTTTACTTTAAAAATAATTGAATGTTTTTTGTGAAAATTAGTGTTTATTAAAATTGTGTATCCATGCTGGGTATTTTGCTATTTATTTTGGGTAATGAATTGATGAATTGAATGATCGATTTGAAGTTTAATTGTTATGTAGAACAAAATTTTCGACACACGTACATCCGTTTTCTGAAAAAAAAAAATATCCTTCAGTACTAAAGTTTAAGTCTTTAGTTATATTTATAACTAAACATTCTAACGAAATAAATACCTGTGACATTAGTGTAGCGTATTTAATTTTTAGCCTGGCCATAGATAACAACCTTACTAATTTTAATTTATATTGCGGATTTTATTGCCACATTCTTGAAGTATCTTTTTTAATCAAACGAAACCAAAAGAAAACCAGCCAATGATAAATCAAGATAAGTTCAATAAAATTGCGCGTAGTAAAATTTACAATGTGCAGATATGGAAACGGTGATATCGAGAGTTCCACATTGGCTCTATCTACTACCGACTGTGCGCATCCAAATTAGTCAATCCATTTTTGTGTTGATAAGCGCTATTGCAGCTGTGCCGAGCTATAGTGGTTATGTTGGGTGGTATGAAATACTGCTTGATGTCTTAGTTTGATGTGGATATGTCCTTATCTTCAGTTTCCAACGATTCTACATGAGCGGATCTGTTGAAAAGCAACATTCTACGTACATTGACTTCTTGTACATAGAACTTTCGAAGAACAACAGTAAAATAGTAAATGATTTCTACTGCCGATACCATGCTCATGCCAACAAACAAGCTGAAAGCGCTTCCCAAATTTGCTGAAAGTAAAGAGAGATAGATTTTTTACTTACGAGGGAATCCGCAAAACTTTTAATTTTTGCAAATAAAATAATTTTACTTTCATTAACATTGTGGATTTGTTATGGAGTTTAAGAACACAAATGCAGTTTTTGACTCTTTGGGGTTAAATATGTTAAACTATGTACATCCTGTCCGCAGATACGGTTGGCATAAGCGATCTTAAAAACACCTAAATAAGTTGTTCATTTTTTTTGTTACTCGATACCACTTTTTTGTGGAGCTGTGTAACGTTGAAATTTTTACCATTACGTAAATATTTAAGTACTAAGTATACAACGTTTTAACCGTCCGATTAGCGTTGTAGTCTGACAGACCACAGCGGTCAAATCGATTTTTGTTTGAATTGAGAGACTCGATTAGACCATGCTTGTGGTCTTGATGTATAATCATCTGCTCACTCGGGTACAAGATTTGCAGGCTTAGGTTTCAAGTGCTAGTATAATTATGGATATGAATTTCAATGAAAGTGAAACACTCCTTTTCCTAATCTTTCTGCTAATCAAAAAAAGAAATACAACGCCCGACTTGCCGCTATTCTTTCAATCGAGAACGCTGAAGATTACGGGAGAGGAACAGACTGACCTTGATTTTTAGCTAATTTATGGTGGTGGCGATTTTTCAGATGCTGAAGAACAGCTGAGCTTGAAGTTTTATAGACGAAGAAAACGAAAGCGAGTAGCAAGTTGATGAGGCTCGTGATGCAATCGTTGCAGAAATAAAACCATTCCCTGGTCAAGCTATGCCCGATGCTGCCGTTGGAAAATGCTCTCATTCCAAATATGGGAAAATTTGGCTTACCACTACACCAGTTGATACGGCAATCGTTAGACATTGCCAAACAGTATCCAATCTCAATTTGCAAATGGCTTATAGCTTTAGAAATTATGAATCACAATGTTCATGAAACAAATCGTAAAGCCATTCTGGTCACCGAAAAATGGAATATAGATCACCCGGACACTATCAGAGAATTCATTCTTTTGAAGTAAGCTAAATGCTTTGCATATATGTATTTGTTTGGTCTATTTTAATTCGTGCAAACACTCTGCCAATCGCTGGCCATAGGCATCTTTCTTCAGCATGCGAGATGTTCCTATGTATATCTAGTATATAAAATTCTTGTGTCGCGGGGAGCGAAATTGAACTCCTCCGAAACGGCTCGACCAATTTTCGTGAAACTTAGCGTGCATATCAGCAAGGGTTGAGAATCGAACAACATCTATTTTTCATACCCCTTAATGTAAAAGGTGGTTCGAAAATTTCAAAAAAACCGTAATAATGAGATAGGTTAGGTTAGTTTTACCCAACAAACAGTATAGAAAAGTAAGTTTTACTCTCTTAATGACAAACAGGATAGGGATAGGGATAGGGATAGGGATAGGGATAGGGATAGGGATAGGGATAGGGATAGGGATAGGGATAGGGATAGGGATAGGGATAGGGATAGGGATAGGGATAGGGATAGGGATAGGGATAGGGATAGGATAGAGATAGAGATAGAGATAGAGATAGAGATAGAGATAGGGATAGAGATAGAGATAGAGATAGAGATAGAGATAGAGATAGAGATAGAGATAGAGATAGAGATAGAGATAGAGATAGAGATAGAGTTAGAGTTAGAGTTAGAGATAGAGATAGAGATAGAGATAGAGATAGAGATAGAGATAGAGATAGAGATAGAGATAGAGATAGAGATAGAGATAGAGATAGAGATAGAGATAGAGATAGAGATAGAGATAGAGATAGGGATAGGGATAGGGATAGGGATGGGAATAGGGATACGGATGGAGATTGAGACAGATATGGAGCTGAAGATAGTGACATGAACAGGTAGGGCAGAACAACGTTTGCCGGGTCAGCTAGTAATTTATAAAATAATTAAATAAAAAGAGTAAATTCAACCAGTGTGGGGCAAAACCCGTTTTCCAGGTCACCGGTTATACCTTTTTATTCGATAAGGTAAAAGATCTACACATACATACACATATTTGAACTATATTATACACCGTTTCCACATATAATGTTACACCCGGAAAAGACCATGCCGCGATACGATACGCCACACCTGCAATATAGATAATGTGGTCTGTCAGACGACAAAGTATGATTTACCGCCTTTTGGGTTACCGCTAATCGGAGGGTTAAAGTCATTAAGGACAAAAAACAAAACTATAACTTTTCGAAAATATGCTCGTAGTTTCCAACTGATTGCAATTGGGAAAAATAAACTGCAACCAAACAAACTAATTACGAACTCATTGTATTAATTAAAAAATAGTTAGAGAAATGGTTTTTTAGTAAAATTACTGCTATTACAACTGCAAGTTGAAATTATAATATAATAGACATGAAAATGAAAACTAAACTTAAGATCAAGTTGTACCGTCTTTGCTTTTCTGAAGCAAATAATTTCACTGAGACTCAACTCCTGAATCGACCTATCCATGTTTGCTAATCTGTTTGTTTGTATGTCTGAAATCACGAGTACTATAAAATGAAGCGAAACAATTTGATTAAATTTTGTACACCAATTACTTCTTTATTTAAGCGCTCTGTTTGAGTAAATGTAACCTAACCTCATACAAAAAATACAAATAATTTGGCAAGTATCATAGAAAAAGTTGGCATGAGGGCATCGAACCTGCAATACAAAGATGCATGTTCAGACATTATAAAAAGAAAGTTCTTAAAGGTAATGAAACCTTATTTCACACAAATACTGGGAATGGTTCATTTTTGTCTTTTGTTGAACTTACAAAAAAGGCATTGAACTTCCTTAATAAACAAAAGCTTTCAAATGCTATATGATGTTATCTTCCTGGTTTCAGTTTAACTCTTAAAAAAACTCTGCGATTTGTGTATCGGTGTTCTAAAAGCAATTGGAAAAATTATTTTCTGCAGTAGTTAGTTTACGAGTAAATACAAACAAAGTGTTTCTAATAAACAGCTTTATCTATGTATGTAGGTTCCACCAGCTCATTTTCGTTCAAAACTTACAAGCTAAACTGATATCTATGCTATTTTCATCTAACAGTATTTTACTGTCTCTTGTTAGTTGAAAAATGCTGTTTTTGGTTAATCTATCAACTTCTTGTATAATTGCCTGTCCTGTCACCCCGTCTTTCCATAATGAAATAGTAGGCCATATACGGAGCTTAAGTAACATTGCCAAATTTAAATATCTTTTTGACTCTTGGAAAGTACTTATCTCTAAAACCACCCAGATACGAGAGGTACTTTGGCCTGTGCAGCAAAGCAGAGTATCAGGATTGCCACAAAGCAGTTGTTTAATCTAAGAATTAGGTTGATAGATTCTTTTGACAAATCAGTTGTTCATAACAACGATTTTTGTGTTATTGCGGTTATAAATAAAATTCCAACTTTTATGGTTTGAATGATAACTACTACTTTCCTTTGTGTCCTTTAAATCCTTACGGAGCACAATACCTCCTCAAAACTCTTCCGATTGCTGAAAATATACTCATGCACAAAAGCGTGAAAACCACTTACGTATGTCTTAGAAGTGAATGTTTTCGTATAATATTTGATTTACGAAAATTATTTTCATTCAATATTTTAAAAAATATGACCGATGAAGAAAAAATAGTTGGAAATTCTGCAGATCTTCTCATATATCATACTTACAAACTAATGACACTGTGTTTGAAAGCAGATCATGCTTTACTCTGCGGTAGACCTGCGAATCCATGAAAATGTGTGCCACTGAAAAGTTTTGTCGAATGTTGTCACTTGAAGAAAGAAAAGTTTTGTTTTAAAAGTCTGCTATTGAAAGCATTAGAGCAGCGATGGGCACACAGTGGCATTTTCGGCCCTCATAGCCCGAGCCGTTGTTCGACACACAAACAAGCAAAAAAACAATTCGCAGAACTTCAACGCTATCGATGCACAGCGTTGACTTGAGTTCAAATGAAAAAAAAAAACAACACAGAAAGGCGCATTGTGTCTCAACGAATGTAACAATTTTTTTTTGTTTTAAGTGCAATTTGTTTTTTTCTTTTGTGCTGTTGGTGAATTTGGCAATGAAAGCAAAAAAAACTTCGTTTTCTATTGCTTGATTTTGGTGTTGCGCTCTTTTGCTAGATTTCCATGCCCACCGCTGCTTTAGTACTTACTAAACTATTCAAGATACTTATAAGTTTATAATATATTGAATTACCAAGTAAAGTACTCGTATTATGTGGGTCACTACCATAGTAAGATTAATGAAAAAAAAATTTCCTAATAATCTTAAGACAAATGAATGATCTATTATTTCTTAATTTATCGTAACAAAAAATAAAGCCAGATGAGCTAAGGTTTATTTTGAAAGAATGACCCTGCCAGGGTTGCCAAGTGGCCGCTTTTAACGCGGCTAAGCCGTCTATTGCATATCAAAGCCGGAATTGAAAAATTTCGGAAAAGCCGTTAATTGGACGATTTTTGTTGTAGGAGTTTTTACTTACAATTTTTTAAACAAGCATATCAAAGGTCGAGTATTATTACAGAAAAATAAATTTAGTGACTAAAAAACCTCAATTTTAATTCAAAAAAAAAAATTTACTTTTTACCATTTTTAGGAAAAATAATTTTATTTTGGGAAGACCATTAATTCCTTGTTTTCAACTTGCCAGCCCTGGATCCTACCCAAGTGAGACGTATAATACAATATAGACTTACCTAAATATTTTTTACATACATTCTAAATTTAATCAGGTTTTGGTTTTTTATCGCTTACTAAAATTCATCCACTGTAGCGATATTTAGTTGTAAATCAGCACTGGTCAGTTGAACATCATAGTCCACCATTTCGCAGCTATTGGGACAGGGACATTGTGTGTTCCTCCTTCGTCCAATTATTTGAGCTTAAAGTAAGAGAGGAAAAATGACACCGAAATAAGTTTCAATAGAAAAAAATATTGTAAATGTTTTTTTTTTCACCTTTAAGTCAAATACCATTGGAAACCTAACTGAAACCTTACGTTTGTAACTAAAGAAGCCTCTATACCACCAAAATTTCCAAGAATAAAGCTACAATAACCAATCTCTCTTAAGCGATTACTGCTTGTATTTATGCTTATAACCCTTTTTGTGGGCTGGGTTTTGGAAATAGCATTATTATCACTCAGGGAAAAATCAATGATTTTATATTTGATTCAACCATAAGTGCTTATGATTAAGGGCCAAAGCCGAAAATGTTTTTATTTAAGAGAAACATTTTTGATTTAGATTCAAAAAAAATCCACATTGATTTAAAGTGATTTCATGTTTTATTCAAAGTGACAAAGTATTTAATGTAATATGAAAAATTTCTCAAATACTTTGCAACTTCAAAATACAAATAATTAAAGTTTTTTACAATTGAAGTAAAATTAAAAAATGTTATTTTAATTATTTTTCACAGTTGAAATGAATTTAAAATTGTTTGCTTTATTAACTATTTTCAACGTCAAAATTAACGCTTTTAATTAAAAATTTCTTCCTGAGTGGATTCTTTATAACAAATGTACCTGAAAGCTGCTACTCTCCTCAACTGGGGAAACATAATAAAACTGCAAGTTAGACGCGTACACATGCACATGCCGATTGAATATTAACATATAGAGTGGTCTTTCATTCTGATGGTCCACATGCAATTACAACAAAGAAAAAGTTAATTTCTAAAACTTTTCCTATCATTCCACATCCGAACCAAATTTTTAAACCAACTACTCAATGTTATCTAAGTAATTGTATCTTAAAGTTTCTAGAATTATATACCAAACTCATTGTATTCACAACCTTAAAAATATTTGACCAATGTCGGCATGAACCAGCCTTATAGTTACTTATATATTGAGTAAGAGTAGAAGTGGGTACAGTTTTCAGAGGTGTCTGCTAAGATTTTGAGGAAAAGATACATATGCTATCAAGGCCGTATCCAGGATTTTATTTCGGGGGGGGGGGTTGTGGATTTGAGATTTTTTCTACGTAGTGTATATTCTTTGCAAAATCGTTTCTATATAGTGTCCGTCAAAATATTTGGGGGGGGGGGAGGTTCTATCCCCTAGCATCCCCCCTAGATACGGCCTTGTATGCTATGACTATTTCGTTTATTTGCCTATAATCTCATGATATTGCTACTGCTCATAATCTACATAAAATGGTTTCCGCCAGGTTTTGACTTAAATTTCATTTATTTTTAATACGCTCCTTCTTTTGTATACCAAAATTTTCCACTAGGCAAGGAATATCCGTATACGTGCAAATACGCTCCTCCAGTGCTGATGTCTCAACATCATAGAAAAAATAGGTTAAGCATCCACATATTTTGACCATATTTGCAACACGACAATTCAGTTCACAGTTAGCGCCTACGTAACTTCTCATGTACTTCAATGGAAATTCTTGCGGAAACACACACTGACGTCCTCGGATAGGTAGCGCTTTGACCGCAGCCGAACAGAAAGTCTCTACAGGGCGAACTGAAAGAAACACCTCTTCGTTAATTGGCAAATACTTGGCGACAGCGTGGGCACTTGGAAAAACGTTGTTCTCGTGCAAGAGCAGCTTGAAGCCACGCGAATAGGATCTCCATCTGTCTAAATCATTTTCGCCATAGTGCAATATTATAGAAAGTCCGCCATGTAAACCGTAATGTGTAGCATATCTATCTGTAAAATTAAGACTTAACAGAACAGAAAAATCATTGGACTAACGGTATTCCTGAAGAACTCGGTATATTTGGTACTTAAATTACTCACCTCGTTTGATTCAAATTAAATGAGCAACAATAACCGAAAAAAGCTCGCGATACTTGAAACAATTCATTGCAATCAACAATACGTCCCAGGAACCGACAACGAAAGAGTATGTCACTGCAACTCCAACGTAGTTGCTCTACGAATTCGACAAGAGTTAAATTGTTTAAAAGAAGAACATTTTCCATCAACTCTATTTGTTCCGCTTCAAAACGAACATCATCATTAATGAATCCATAACTTATGATGATTTCGTTATAAACATCGCGGTGCGTCACTGTTTCAGGGATATGCCTATGGTATGATGCCATTAGTTGCGAAATAAAAGGACAAAGTTCGATGTACTTACAAGGTTTGTATATAATCAAACGATTTCTGCAAGCTGTATAAAATTTCAGGACAAATTGTTATGCCAGGAAAGAGCAAGTTCGAGATGGGGGCATGATCGTTCTCAACATTCATTCTGGTCGGGTTGCTACGGTAGTCAACGTAAAAGGTGAAAACCATCATGATAGCACAAATGAACATAACTATGGTAACAAGAAGCCAAAGAAATCTGACAGAAAGGAAGATTTGATTAAAATTTATGTTTCCTTACATTGATGTATATTAATGGAGAGAAGCTATTGCTATTGTCTGATTTGATAGACCATTATAGTGGTTCCTTGAGAGCATAATTAGATATATGTTAATCCTCAACAAACGTCAAATAATTTAAAATTTTTTGGAGGTTCAAGCAAAGTAAATGTCATTGATAGTTCTGCACATTTTAATTTTCTAGAAAATATATTGTACTAACATTAGAGAAAAGAAGTTCTTATTTCTTCTTAAGATTGTACCCCAAGATTCTTACATCTTGTATTGGTTTGTGCCGATTCAGTTATGTGTTGGTTCGGTTGGGCAAAAATTTTTTCAATATCGTGGAAAGGTAAGATCACAAATATATTATAATACATGTGGAGAAAAAAAAATTCAAGGAGTTAATTTACCATTCAATAGATATTTAATAAAAAACCTACACTGAACCAAAAATGTACATAAATTTTTAAGAAAAAGTTTCTTCAAATTATTTATGCATTTTTACTTACACAATAAATAAAAGTTCATATGAATGATGAAACGTTCCATAAAATTAGATTTATCATAAGAATTGTTTCTTATAAGTTTAAGTATTCGATTCATAAAGTTATTGAGTAAACATAAGAAAAAATTGCTTATGATCTAAGTTTTCTTTCTTAAAATTCAAGAAATGTTTATATTTCAGCATACGTTTAAAAACATTTGCTTATAATCTAAGAAATTTTTCTTATATCCTAAGAAATATATATTTCTCTGCCCTTCCGACAAACAAAATGTTCTTTTCATATAAGAAAAGATTCTTGGATCATAAGAAAACTTTCTTAGCGAACACAGCCGTTGTCATTCTCTTTCTGTACAATCAAATTTGAAGATGTTGTTGGTTGCACATGGTTCGTCTTAAGGAGTATTTTCGTGATAATGAAATACTTAACAATATAATAAAAAAGAAATAGAAGAAAAATGTCTGAAGAAAGAATCCTTTTTTAAGAGAAAAGTGATACTGTAAATCTGCAAGGTTGGCGTTCGGATCACACGTATACATTGTCCACAGGTAAACCCCTCTATGCAATACATTTTAAGTCTTGATGTGCTCATAAATATTAACTTTCAGAGGAAAAAATTACTGTAAACGCTTTAAAAATATTTAAACATCTATGCTGGAAAATAGGCGACCGAGCTGTATCTGAGCATCACTATGTGGAATAGAGGAAGTTGATATATTGCCTATCTGAATTTGGAGTTCGTCCACGCCAAGATTGATTTGCCTCTACAACAGCGCTGTCAAATTCGAATTGTTGAAGCCCATCATCCTTCCATACGATCGCAAATCATTGACTATTCAAAAGTTTTATAAAAAAGAGCTAATAAATATGTTAATAACATATGGTAAGATACGAGTATCACATTCGAAATAAAATGCAATAATAAACATTTGTTTCTGCAAACTTAATGTGAGTTTTCTTTTTAATTGGATAAAGGGAAAAGTAATATAAGAAAAATTCTTATAGGCTAAGAAACACCACATAAAATAATTCTATGGAACGTTTCTTATGTACTTAAAAAGAAATTTATGTTTTAAGAAATGTTTCTTACAATAATTATATGTAATGTTTCATATACCTTAAAAACATTTCTTGAAATGTAATGAAATTTTCTTAAAACATTAACGATATGTAACTTTATGAATACTTTTTCTTAGATTATAAGAAATATTTCTTTGGCTAGGTTTTTATGAAATTTTCCTAGTATCTAAGTAGTTTTTCTTATTTGACAAGAACAATTTTGGTTCAGAGTAGATGCGTTGAAATTGAAAAGGATAAAGTGGATGAAAGGTTTGAGAAAATTGATTTTGGTGGTTTTATATTAGATTCTCACAAAATATTATCTTGTAGGTGTAGTAGAGACGACTTAAAGTCACCCTTACCAGATATTGATGAGCTTTCTTCAAGTAAAGAATATAGCCGCAAATTTCGAAGCCAATCGAAGGAAAAATATGATTGGCTTACTGAACATGATGGCAGAGTTTCTTGTTTTTCAACGCTAACCAACTGCATAACAAATCTGAGTCGCCACAACATGTCGAAACATCACAAACAAAATCATAACTGTAACAAAGGCCAGCCCTCTGTTCAAGATTCGTTTCTAAATTCAGAAGAAGCTGAAACAAAAAGAAAAGAGACCCAAAAGGAGCAGACAGTTGTCATGTTTCTCTTGATGCATCACCTTCCGTTTTCTTTAATGGACTATTTAGATCCTTAACTCAAGGAGTGCTTTCCAGACTCTAAGACTGCCAAACTTATAAAAAGCGAAAAAACGAAAGCCATGACGATTATTAAAGTGCTCGCATAAAAACGTAGGGCACAGGTTGTGGAAGAGTTAAGGAAAATCAGTTGCTGCAAAGCACTAGTTTTGGTTGCAAGATATTTTTACTCTTTAAAAATTTGTGTTACTGACACGTTTTTGTGTTTAATTTAGTTAGGAAAAACGGATGCTCAAACTATTAGTAAGTCAATCATAGAGTTTTTAAAAGGTCAGGAAATACGTCTCATAAATTGCATTGAACTTGCCACTATATGTGAACAAATGAAAGGTGTTCAAGCTATTCTTAAAAGGACTATAGGTAAAGATCAGTTTTTTACGGGGTGCATCTGTCATTCGCTCCACTTATGCGGCAATCATGCTTGTCGTAAATTCCCTAATCATGTCGAGCAACTGTTTAAAGATATTTACAACATCTTTGCATATACTATAGTGCCAACAGAGTCAGTGAGTTAAAAGGTTTTCCAGTATTTTGTAACGAAAAGCCCCACAAAATCCTTCTACTATGTCCAACTCGCTGGCTTTCGTTACAAAGCGTTGTAGAATGCTTTCTTGAAAATTTGAATTCACGCACTTTGTGTCTAGTTTCAATTTTTTATGAAGATCATTCAGAAAAATGCAAAGCTATTGCTGGAAATATGACGTCTGAATCTAAAATGTATTTCATTTTATTGTCTTATATTTTAGAGATAGTCAACAAAATGAACTGTGAGTTTTAGAGTTCAGAAGTGAAAATTCATAAGCTTTTAAGAAATATGTAAACCATTTGGGCACCGTAACATTACGTTTGGTTCATCCCTCAATCTATGACTGATAAAAGTGTTAAAGATACAGTGGAATCTCGATAGTTCGTAATCGCAAGGGACCAGCAATTTTTTACGAATTACAGGGGTTTTCAATTTAACGAGGTTTCGATTTAACGAGGTTAAAATAAGGACAGTACGAATTAAAGAGATTTCGATTTAATGAGGTTAAAATAAGAGTAATACGAACTAACAGGTTTTTTTTTTATTTATTTAGCAAATAATAAAGTCTCTCTTGCATTACTGTGTTTACCACCATGACACCTTTCATTTTTAAAGCAAAATGTCCTATCTGGCAGGCATTTATAAAATAAGCCAGTCTTGTCTGCGTTGAAAATATCCTTGGCATTAAAATCCTTTATAAGATGATTTAATTTGTCTTTTCATTCTAAACAAACACCTTCATTAACGGCAGAATTTTCAACGCAAAATTTTTTAAATTTTACATTGTTCCGTTCTTTAAAACGATCGAGGCAACCGCTGCTTGCTTTGAAATTATTCAGGTTCAATTTTATAGCAAAAAACAGCGCTTTTTCTATTAATAATGGGCCTCAAACAGGACTGTCGGCACTGAGTAAATCATATAAGTAGGGACTTTTCTATATCCAGATTGCATTATAAATATTATTTTCTGTAGGATTGAAGTAATCGTTGATGGAGCGATTTCAAATTGTTTGCCACTTCAATTTTTTTTTTCTCCATTATCAATGGCTGAAATGATGTTTTGCTTTTGCAACACTAATAAAGTCTTATGGGTACGTTTGTTTGCCATTTTCACGCCACACTTTGTTTTTCACGCACCTCTGGCAAAGCAACGAACAAACTGAACACGAAAATCACAAAAAATTCCATCAAAAAATGTGAACGATAAACGTAGTCGTAGCTGCCTACTATGATTGATTTTTTTTTTCAAACCATAGTTCCATAGAATTTTGCTTTGCATTACGAATTATAGGAGGTTGTCAGATCCAATTACGATTTATAAGAGGTTAAACAGACTTTGTTGAAAAAAAAAAAATACGAATTATCGAGGGGACCAAAATGTATGCTATTTTTACGTATTAATGCAATTTTTTCAAGGGACCAACAGTTTGTTACGAATTATTGAGATTTTCGAATTAACGGGGTACGTATTATCGAGATTCCACTGTATAGCTTTTGGTGAAGGCAGTTTCTTACCTTTTTCAGAAGTTTATTGCGGAATTGAATTTGAAATTTTTCTCGAAAATACTAGAATTGAAAACGATACGGTTGATAAGGTAAGAAAAAATAATTTGGAGTTTCATAAGAAAATATGCATCAAAATAGTAAAAAGATTTAATTTCAATAAATCCAGAAATTGTAAAAGACCGTCAAACCCCGAATATTTTATGTCTTCTTAAAGAATTTTCCAATTGAGCCGCAAATACAGATTGGGAGGGCATAAACTCTGAATGGAAACATTTAAAAAATATCACTAACCATTTTACTGAGCCCACCGAGGTTGTTTTGCTAAGGAGGCTGTTTTGCTAAGGAGGCTGTTTTGCTAAGGAGGCTGTTTTGATTTGTTTTCTGGTTTTTGTGCACAAAAGCTCGCAACGTGGTGATTGGGTTGATGGTCGTTTCGAGTGCACTCATGCAGAACACTGGTAAGCAGTGTTGCTGGCATCGTCCATATCAAGCATTGCAAAAGGAACAAGTGAAAGACACAATGACATATTGAGGAAGTAACATGATGGGGTGGCTTCAATTACTTGATTGTCACTTCGTGTATTGTCGGGCCGCCGTTGGTTAAAATTAATGGCATTTTGAAAGAAGATCTGAATCTACCAAACTTTGTGGACGGAAGTGCTTACCCAGAGGACGTTATAATTTTTCAGCAGGATGTACCCTAAAATCAAACGTATCATACCTTTTACGTGTAGTTTCAGAATATACAATATAATGCATAACCCTAACTCAATAATCTTTGAAAATTTTGTCTCCTAGCTGCAAATAACGTGATTTTTCTTTTAACAGAAAAGCTTAAGTTTCAATCATTTTTTTTTTTAAATACCGCTTAGATAATTGCAGTGTGGAAAAATAATTTCAAAAACATTGACACTCCTTAAATCACAAATCGCAGACTTCAAAAATATGTTTTCGATGGTGGTGGTGAATTACAAACTTCCTCACTATTCCCCTCGAATATTTTTCTTGGTTTGAGTACAAGCTTAAAGTGGTTTGCAATTCTATCAAGCGGCACTAAATTCGGCAGAAAGAAGATGGCGCTATATGCACTTTCAAAAGTATTTTTAACTCAATTATTGCTGCATGCTTGTAGGCTTACGTGAACTTGTTTTTTGACCCAATTTTTGATGTCGTAACTTTTCCGATTTTTTCGTACGTTCCCGGTAGTAATTTTTTATACTACCTTACTTCCGATTTTAGTATGTATAAATATTGATAATCTACGATATTTTGATACCTTTAACACTGCAACACGGGAATCATCATGTTTTGTTGAAATGGATCAAGGGGACATTTATTTTTTGGTCACACTAATTGTAGTCATCACAAAAGTTTACTCTGCGGCCCTTTTGACATTTTTTGCGTTAACTTTGTTAACGTGCGCATTGTCAGTTCTAAGCCTCAAACACCATAACGTCTTAATTCAGCGCTAACCGTGTGCTTGCCACAATTACTTGCACGGTCGGTCTTCCCGAAAAATTTTTATCAAATCCTTCTAAAATTTTTAAATGTTAGAATAAATACTAAATTTAATGAGCTTAATGAAAATGGAATAAAACTCATTATTTGACGGCATCTTGTCGAACGTTAAAAACAATAAATTATAATGTTCAATATTTTTTTTCCAAAAAGTTTGACTTTTAAAGTTTTTATACCACGTTTTTTACTTTCATTGAAAGGATTCGAAAAAAAAAATCCAACAATGTTAAAGACAATTTTGAGCCTTAGAAGTTTTGCATTTTTTCGAATATTACTGCGGCAATTTTTATATCAGTGGGTCTTGTCAGAGCCACATAAAATAGTAAAGTTAGAGCCATTCAACTTTGATTTTTTTTTGGAGGGCAGTGTCAGCTCAATTATTGAGAAAGCTAATGAAAACTCGTTGAAGTCAAAGTCGTACACTTACATATGTACATATATACATAAAAAATTATAATTAAATTACATACATCCAGAAATAATTTTTTAAAACAATTTTGAATTTACTTTACTACTCTGTTGGTTTCCTCGTCCCTGGTATATTTGAGGCCATGTATGCTGGTAGTAGCGCAAAATGATATCCAAGTTCTTTTAACAGCGCCATATATTGGAGTGATACTTTCGTCAATATCCTCTGGACCTAATTCTGCGTGGCCCATAGTCAGTGAAATATTAAATATTTTCAAGCAAGGAAGCAAAACCAACTGAGCAACTGAATAAAACATTTTTTGGTTTTATTCTTAGTTTCAAGTATCCAATAGAATCAAAATGAGACGACAACCAGTTATTAATTTCAAATCAGTTTGATTGATATCTCGACCAGTTGTGCACATCAAAATCGCTTATGCCTAATAGTCCGGGAGGTAGCGTTGCATTTTTCGAGGTCGTTTCCTCCCGCTTAATTTTTATACCCTATACAGAGGGTATATTCACTTTGTCATTCCGTTTGTAACGAATAGAAGGGGGCGTGGCAAGTATATATATATATTCATGATCAGCGTTACCACCTGAGTCGATATAGCTGTGTCCGTCTGTCTGTTGAAATCAAGTTTACGGGAAAACTAAGCAAGCTAACTCAATGAAATTTGGCACACAGTTCACACCTTCTTGCAAGCTGCTAGCATATAGAAATTGGTGAAATCGGTTAACGACCACGCCTTCCGCCCATACTCTATGTAAATATACCCAAGACCATTTTGAAAAAAGTTGCTGCGATTTTGATGAAAATTGGTGATTTTGTGAAGATGAGAACAAAATTAAGATTAGGTTAGGTCTCAAGTTTGCAAAGGCTCTTAAAGGGGCGTAACACAGCCCTAAATTTTAACTTTTATGACGCCATTGCTCGTAAACTGTGAAAGATGCTGTGATGAAATTTGGTACACGAATACAGATTTTATATATCTTAAACTGTACATAAAGTGGGCAGAATTGTAAAAGTGGGCGTGGCACTTCTTAACAATTAAAGATTTGTAATTCGTATAACTCCAAAATGGCACATACGATTTTCATTAAAACAATACTAGCTACGTCAATGTACTGAAAAATTTCTTTTAAGGGCGTGGCATAGCCTACAATATTTGTAAACGTTATAAAAAGAGAACTAACAACGCAATCGTTATGAAATTTAATAAGGTGGATATACTTGCTAAAAGGTGTCTTCTTGCAAAATTTTGGTACGATAGTGCCGCTGGGTGTGGCACCTCCCATATAAACAAAATACGTTTAATGCTATAGATAATGTGCTATGAGAGTATTCTTCGTAAAATTTTATGAAGAGGTGTCGGTTACTAAATATAAGCTTCGAAATTAAATGAAACTTGGCAAGATTGCATCAGTGGGCGTGGCACCTCACTCATTAACATAAAGTTATAAGTGCTATTTTAAGTGAACTATTGGAGGAATTGATGTGAAAGTGTAAGTGGTTTACTGGGTATTAGGTACATATGAATCAAAAGCTGGCAAAATAGCAACAGTGGGCGTGGCACCTCCCATACAATCAAAATACCTTAAGTGGCATAACTATCGAAATATATGAGCAATCATACTGATATTTGGTGTAGGAGGTTTGCTTATGAAAAGCTATTTCTGGATCAAAATTGGACTGGATTGTATCAGTGGATGTGTCACCGCCCTAAGTTTTAGAAATAATTATGGCACATATGGCAAACTAAACAAGCTTTTGTGTTAAAATTTGGTTTGTTTATTGAACCAAAAGTGGGCGGAAGTGGACGTGGCATATTTCGTGTTTTTCTTTTCTATTCTACGATTTTCAACATTTCGCATATTCTTTTGACATTTTCAATCTCTTACCTTTCTCCTTCAATTTCATTCGACATTTTCTTTATTCTTTCGACTTTTTCATCAATTTTTCATCATTTTTCATATATTTCAACTTATTCAATTTCTCTCAACTTTCTTTAATGGTTTTCATATTTTTTCAACTTCTTCAGTTCTTTCCAACACTTTCCAACATTTTTGAACATTTTTACACTATTTTCGACTTATTCAACTTCTTCAACATTTATTTAAAAAGTACTTTCAATACAGTGTAGGGTATGTGAGTTTCGGCCTGGCCGAAGATAACACCTTTACTATTTTTTTTGCAATTAATAGTTTATGTAAGGCAACAGCCTTAATCGAAATATGCGTCAGAATAGTGAACCGAAAGTAATTTTGTTTAAGAAGTCGGAAATTAAGCGGCTAGAAGAAATATATGCAATAATGGGCACTAACATTAATGCACATATTCAATTTCCATGTGGTGGTACAACAACCATATGGAGAAAAAATAAGAAGAAGCATATGTATGAAAACAAGCGACATACGTCTTGCTTTCTTCAATGCTTGCGGTGAACTGAACTGAAAACGCATTGTAAGCATAGAATAACTTATTCATGCTTTGCACTGCAAAAAAAAATGTTATCGTGCGCTGAACGATTTTATTTGGTTTGCCTCTTTTTGATGAAAATTTAATATTCAAAATACTTGCACTTATTTGGTTGTAATCAATTTAAAATACCTATTGTTGTATTAAGTGGCCGCTGTGGTATCAGAAAAATGTTGAATATATGTTTTATTTTTAGAGAATTTATAAATTAATTAAGCTTTTGAATATTTTATTCGTTTATCAAAATCAATTTCAATACTAGAGACCTTTATTCGTAATAAGTTCTCTAGATGTTCATTAGTTAGTAAATTTCTTTGCTTAGTTTTAGTAAATACAATAGAAGAATAAGTTGCTTCGCAAAAATATGTTGTACCAAACATGGAATGTAGAGGCAACATTTTACTTTTTAAAATCGGATAAATAATTTCATCGATTTTTCACCGAAATTTCAGCCCGCGCTCAAAGGGAAGGGAGGAGTCACATTGATGTCTCTTAAATTCAGTTTGAAAAAAAATTGAAAAGTTTTTGGGTGTATCATAAATCGCTTCAAAAAAATACGCTTGCTAGAAATTATCTGTCGCAGGTAATGCTTCGTTGGTTGTTGAAGTAGAACTGAGGCGCTGTTGTGCGTTCACATTTGTATACGTACACAAAGTTCGATCTCGTTACACTCAATTACTCTCATTTACGCTCTTGCTAGAACTTGCAGAAGAACTTGTGCCCATCATCGAATATATGTAAAGACCATGTGGAGAAGATAAAATCGCATCGATATCATGTCAAATCCCAATACCCACCATCCATCGATTAAGGTTTATAATAAACAATGTAAATTTGATCAAAAATAGCTAAAAAATTCGATTCTCAAATTTGTATTAGTATTGATAATTTAAAACTATGTACATATCAATAAAAACAGTAATTTTCGAAACTGGAGATGGTCATTAGTAATTTTAAGACTATGAAAAGTGGGTCAAATCTTGTGACACGGAAATTTTTCGGACATGGAATCGATTTATTTCCATCCCCTTAACATAATTAATATAAATAAATTTTTCTACTTGTTGCTTACTTTGCGAGTAATTGAGCGTAATTTTTTTTTTCTTATATCAGCCTTAAACAAACTATCAAGAGCAAAAAAAAATTAAACGGCAGGAAATGACTTCGAAAAATGCAACGCTACCTCACGGACTATATGGGTGTGCAATAAAAGAGAACACTACCGCTATTGTTCCTGCTCTCTTTTATACCATTAACGTTATAACTGTTATACATTTTCGTATGGAACAAGTGTGACATGCGTATTCTTGGTATTCGCACAGATAATTTGGTGTTAATGAGCTTTCATTTGTTGAATAGTGCTTTGGATCTATTGCAAGTATGTGCCGAAATAGCTCAGTTGGGAGAGCGTTAGACTGAAGATCTAAAGGTCCCCGGTTCAATCCCGGGTTTCGGCAACACTTCTTTTAATTTATGTCTTGTGCTATTGCTTAATTTTTTTGGAAAACGGTGAGGCAATGTTTTTTTTTATTTCTATGATATGAGCCATACTTTGGCATAATGCATAGGGATATAGTAGTTGTGATTTGGAACTGATATTTAATTGGAACATTTTCAAGTCATAAGAAAATTTTTTTTGTTAAATTTTGAGAAGAAAATAAGTGCTGTGGTGAAATATCAGAAGTTCTTCTATAAAAACCGTGGCTGTTCTCTGAATAGTGCGTGAACGCACATACTAATCTGATGTACTAACTATGTGTTCGATCAATCAAGGCACTAACTTGGATTTTTGTTCACTTCTTTTAAAATCAAGCTTACATCTTTGCAGTTCCTTTGCGTGTTTTGGTTTGAAAACAAGGGATGACATCTTGCATACAATTAAAATGTCTTAAAGCTACATCTTGGCATCTATGGCAGATTTTTCTACGTTTTAGTAAGCCAGATTTTCGTAACATTTTAAATAGGAAGCTCATTTTTTGAGTCGATTATTTTAAGCCCCATGCTAAAACAGGCAAAAATAAAAATAATCTACAAAAACTTTCAAAAAAAGCACCCTAATGTACATACATATTGGTGAGTTTGTGAAATTTTTTTTTTGAAAATTATTTAAAGCGAAATATCTCAAAAACTATGAATGAATGAGTAAAAATTTCAATTAACTTGTTAAAAATTTAACTCTTTAAAATATATAAATAAGTTTCTCAAAATATCTTGGATATAACATATTTTTTTTTTGATATTTGTATACGCTTTTCTTCGATCAATCCAGAGGGTGTATCTGCTTTTGAATCGAAATTTCCGACATAACTTTAGAAATTATCATACAAATTATACAATTAGACTGTTGCACGCCTTCAATAAAAATTCATGTTTTCCAAAGTTATGTCGAGAATTTTGATTTGAAAGCAGATAAATTCTTCGGTCTGAGAAAAAAATAATGTGTAACAATATCAAATATGAAAACGGCCGAAGATATTTTGAGAAACATTTTTAAAAATAAAATAATTCATGTTAAAAAAACAATTAGCAAAAAACTAAGACTTTAACTTTCGATGTACACCGCCGCATCCTCACCTACGGCTGTTTGGTATGATGGCCGGCCATCAGCAAGAGCTACAACCAGAAAAACTAAGAGAGGGTACAAAGAGCTGCTTGTATGGACGTCACGGGAGCAGTGAGGTGTTTCCCCACGAAAGCCCTTAACGTCGTCTTACACCTGGTACCTCCCTATTTCTTCATTAAGGCAACCCTATCCTGTAGTGCGATCCGAATCAGAGAAACTGGCTTCTGGGTAACGAAGCAAAACGGCCATTAATCATCCTCGACACACTGCTCCACACTCAACTTGGAGAAAAACTTTCAGGTGAAGTTTCTGGAGCGGGTTCAGTCAGAAGAGGACACTATCATTCTTAATTTTGAAATCAGCATTCACACCGATGGGTGAAAGATGGGTAGTATGGGTGCATTCAAAAGACACAGAAATTTCTCAATCTTTTCGCTTACCTAGCGATTTTCTAGTAGATGTCTTTGCTATTCTAGAATCTTACAGGCTATTGAACATTTCTAATATGGGAAACCTAGCAATCTTCTCCAATAGCCAGGCTGCCATCAAATATCTGAACTTGGAGACGATAATATCTAAATTAGCAGAGCAACGAACTGAAAATCAATGTGGCTACGATAAGAAACATCAGCTCAGGTCCAAATTTGTAAGGCATAATCAAAGAAATTTATAAGCGTGGAGCTACATGATGGTTGATTTAACCGAATTCGGGAGATCGAGCATGGTAAAGTCCGCTTTAACTAGCTGATAATTCCAAAGCAAAAACCAAAGGAATCATTAAAAACTTCAGTAATGAGCCATTTGATTTTCATCTGTGCATTACTAAGACAGCAGAAAATACTTGGAAGTGGTTCCATTGAGCGAACCATGCGACTGAGTTCGCCAATGAGTCCGATGTGTCATTGCTCAATGAATTGGACTCTAGGGAAAATACATAATTACATCGTGGGTGCTATCTTTGAAAAGATCAACCATGCATATAGCTGGTATATTTCCCAACAGCAATGCAGAGAAAAAGTGGAATTTTATGGTAATCTACTACTCCCTCAAGTATACTCGAACATATCCCATTCAATCAAGAAACGAAGCTATTTACAGAAATTTTTAGTACGGACTGAATTTGTCAATATGGGGCTCTGTAGAACTACACTCCGCCAAATAAAGAGTCTGTACTCCATTAAGCATTTCAATTCACATCTTCACAGATTGACCCGCAGTATAGACTTTCTCTCATACTCGCAGGTAAAGATGTTCTCATGTCAAAAATATTTTTAGTTTTTAATGGTACTGTAAAAGCAGCATAAAGACAAGTGAGCAGACGGATATGACGCCTGGTAATATTTTTCAGTGCCAATAAATGCGCAGGTTTCCTTTGAGTACATGTTTTCATTTTAAAAATAAATGAATTTTAATTTTAGAAACATAAAATAAAAAAAAAAAAAATAAATCACTTATGCCTTTAAAAAAAGTAATAAATTCTGAACACATACAACCCATTAAACATTCTTTACAACTTTGGGGAATTTGCACACTTGACTTCAAATAACTTAAAATCTAAATCTAAGGTTTGCCTGGAATGGGTGGAGATTCAAAACAAAAGAAAAAAATTACTTAAATGGCTTACATAGAAAAGAATTCAATATGCACACATAAAATTGAAACCAGTGGCGTCACTTCACCAAAACCAGGTGGGGGAGCGGGCAGAAACTATAATTCCACCACTATTAGATGGTATAACATTATTAAATTGGTGTATTGAATAATCATACATATCTTGAATTGTACAAAAAGAAGGCGGAATTGGAAAAGTGGGCGTTGCGCTTTTCAATAATTAAAATCTTCGATTCTATCTTACTCGAAATTGGCATGATAGTGATGATATCGCTGTAAGCAGTCATTAATACAAGCTAACTTAGTATACTGAAAGGACCCGTTGAAGATGTTTGGCACAGCCCACAATATTTATATGCGTTATAATAAGAGAACTAGTAACGTAATCGTTGAATGTTATAGATGTGTGAGTAACCTTCATAAAATTTGGTGGCCGTTACTATAAGCTTTGAAAATTCGACGCGATTGCTTCGACTTTTCAACCTCAAAACGAAAAACCGAAATATGGGCGGTCCCCCGTTACTACTCCTTTAAATCATCGAATATAACAACATCAATCATTCTTTTACAAACCGCATACCATTTTGGACTTGATATTTTGGAGTGGCCCGAATTTTTTTTTACAGCTTACATTCATGAGAAAACTTGAGCCGTATATTTGGATCGAGCTGAAAATTTTTTTTTTTGAAAATATCCACACATGAATTTTCAATAATTGGCTGGATTTTGTCAAATTTACTCATACTTGAAGTCTATTATCTTCAGTTGTACTGATCCGATCAATAGATAATAGACTTCAAGTATGTGTAGATCTGACACAATCCAGCCAATTATCGAAACTTCATATTTGAATATTTTCGAAAAAAAAATTTTCAGCAAAATCCTAATATACTACTTAACTGAAGTTGTAAAAAGATGCAGGAAAACAATGTTCGTTGAATTTGGAGATGTCGAGCCCGATATATTATTGAAATTAAGAATTAATAGATTTACGCGACAACCAGATACAACAGTTGAGGCTCTGCGCATGCGCTGTAGCATGGAAAAGTCTTTTTAAAAATTTTCAATGCTTGAAGAATTATTAAGTTTAGCTGACCAATTTTTAGGTTTAAAAATCCTTTCGATTCCTCTTTTGTTGATGCTAATATGAGGTGCTATAATTTTTAGTTGACCTTAAAGTTTTTAAAAAAAATTTTCTCTTGCTGACCTGTTAATCGGACTTACTGACCAATTCATGATGCATATTTTTTTATTTCAAAATTCGGCAGATGAGGTGATTGGATAGTGGATATTGGAGCCAAGAATGTTATTTATGAAAGGCTATTTCTGGATCAAAATTGGATTGCATTGTACCAGTGGGTGTGTCACCATCTTAAATTTTAAGACTTATTACTGCATACATCGCAAACTGTACAAGGTGTTGTGAAAAAATTTGGTATGTAAATGCCGATCACGAGAATAATTTATTAACCCAAAAGTAGGCGAAATTGTAAAAGTGGGTGTGACATACTCAGACGTTTTGATTTCTTATCGAGTTTTTCAACATTTTTCATATTATTTTGACATTTTCAACCATTTAATTTTTTCCACTATATCACATATTTATTTGCTCCACTTCTTCAACCTCTTTCACCTTTCTTCGTTATTGACTTCGATTCGATTTTGAATTTTTTCAACCTCCTTAAACTTTTTTTGAGTTTTTCAAGCTCTTTCAAGTTTTTTCAACATTTTCAATATTTTTTCGACGTTCTTCAACGGTTTCCATATTTTTTTGACTTTTCAGTCTCTTTCAACTTTTTCAATATTTTTCAAACTCTTTCAATCTTATTTACATTTTACTTATTTAACGTCTTTTTAACATTTATTTAAAAGGTACTGTCAATGCAGTGTAGGGTATGTGAGTTTGGGCCTGCCCAAAAATAACACCTAATCTAGTTTCATTTAAGCTGCAATGCCAATTTTTCTTAGAAGCCTTTAACGAAAATCGCTTGTTAGTGAAGGATTGTTAAAAGTCTGTTCATATAAGAAACACCACATTTATATATTTTCGGAAAACTTGGTATAAACTGGAATTCCAGCGGTGGATATTCAGTGTTGAGAATGTGATTCGAACGCTTGATATTGTTGTATTATGCTGCATTTATATTGAGTTCCCATGTCGATGTTTATTGGAATTACAACTTCAATGATTTATTTCCAACGAATCATCTCGCAATAAAATTTTTGAACTTATATGAGGTATTATTGGTGATTTCTCTTTCTATTTTAACAGCTTTCCCTTATGTAATTTGTAAACTTTGTATATAAGTAAATATGTACGTTTATTTCCTTTAAATTGAAACAAAATTAATTCCGATTTATTAAAATGTTATTGAGATTCTGAAAAGACATCCAGAGCAGAAAAAGATATTTTGACCATTTTTTAAACGCAATAACTACATCGCATTGTTTTGAATTAAAGTAAATGGTGAGAGAACAGGGGAATAAATGGAGTAGTACCAACTAACATTTTTCTTGAAAATACCGATGTCACAGCCAATGTTGATAAAGGCCGGAATGGACCAGAATTTCACTTCAATGCCGTGGGCCTGGTAGAAATTCATATGTTTCGAAATAAAAAAGGTCATCAACATCATCAAGTTTTTCGGACGATTTAATAAATTCGATATTTAAATATTGCTGACCAAAGAAAAAAAAAACTTTATCCCAAAAACAAAATTTTCCTTTTTATCATTTGAGGCATTATTTTTTTTTTTTGAGAAGGTCAAGAATTCCATATTTTAAACTAGAACTTGGCAAACTCTGGTCACAGCTGTCGGGAAAAACTCTAGCACGTAGGCTATTCCAACGAACGCAAGGCCAACGATTGATTACATATAACTAAAAATGTTATATTTAATACGGATCTAACGCAAAAGTAATTCAACACCCAACATTACGTATGTGCTCAAGGAAATGGATTTTGGAAACGACATCTTCATCCACTATTAGTTTTACCACACAACTCTGAACTCGATACGGCATCTTAGTTCGGCGTCCGTCATATGCAATTACTACGAATATGATAGACCTAAGTTACTGGATACAGAGACAGTTAAATGTTGAACTAGATGGATGTCATAATTTTATTAAATTTTAATTTACATAAATACGAACATATTTCGTAACAAATTTATTAGATGTTAATCAGATGATCTTTGATACCCCATTGATTATTGCAGGTCTCGTCTTAACAACCATTCAAAATATTGTTTTTTTTTTTCCCAAGCACATTGAATTAAATAGAAGCACTTGGTATGGAAATAACCATGTCACGTGACTCTACGTTAAGATCAACTTTTTACACATGGATCTTTTTATCTCTTATGCAATCGCGCTCGTATTGTCTACTTCCGAAAAAAGTGATTTTTCGTTGCGGTCTGAAGTCTAATTATAACCACAATTCTTTGACGAAATTGTGATGACTAAAACTCATAATCGTTTTCGTGTCGCTTTAAGATAACGAGACAGTTGCAATGTTGATAAATTTGTCACAGTTTGTTTAATTTAGAAGAGACTTTTGTCACTTGATACTTTCCGTACAAAGTTTTAACTGACGAAACAAATAAAATTTTGCGACAAGTGTAGTCTTATTTCGTTTTTTTGTACCCTACACAGAGGGTACATTCACTTTGTCATTCCGTTTGTAACGCATAAAAGGGGGCGTGGCAGGTATGAAAAAGTATATATATTCTTGATCAGCGTCACCACCAGAGTCGATATAGCTATGTCCGTCTGTCTGTCTGTCTGTCTGTCTGTCAGTGTGTATGTCTGTTGAAATCAGGTTTACGCAAAAACTAAGCAAGCTAATTCAATGAAATTTGGCACACAGCTCACATCTTCTTGCAAGCTGCTAGCATATAAAAATGGGCGAAATCGGTTCACAGCCACGCCTTCCGCCCATACTCTATGTAAATATACCCAAGTTCATTTCGAAAAAAAGTTGCTGCGATTTTGATCAAAATTGGTGATTTGGTGAATATGAGAACAACATTAAGATTAGGCTAGGTCTTAAGTTTGCAAAGGCTCTTAAATAGGCGTGGCACAGCCCTAAATTTTAAGTTTTATGACGCCATTGCTCGTAAACTGTGCAAGATATTGTGATGAAATTTGGTACACGGATACAGATCTTGTGAATTTTGATTTGCGCATAAAGTGGGCGGAATTGTAAAAGTGGGCGTGGCATTTCTTAACAATTAAAAAATTGGATTTCGTATAACTCCAAATTGGCACATACGATTTTCATTATAATTTTAGGGATGATACCACTGAAAGTAGTCAGCAATACAAGCCACGTCAATATACTGAAAAATTTATTTTAAGGGCGTGGCATAGCCTACAATATTTATAAACGTTATAAAAAGAGAACTAACAACGCAATCGTTATGAAATTTAATATGGCGGATACACTTGCTAAAAGGTGTCTTCTTGCAAAATTGTGGCGCAATTGCGCAGGAGGGTGTGGCACCTCCCATATAAGCGAAATACGTTTAATGCTGTAGATAGTGTGCTATGAGTAATATTAATAAAATTTTGTGTAGAGGTGTCGGTTACTATAAGCTTTGTAATTCAATGAAACTTGACAAGATTGCATCAGTGGGTGTGGCACCTCTCTCATTAACATAAAGTTGTAAGTGCTATTTTAAGTGGACTATTGGAGCAATCGATCTGGAATTTGATGTAAGTGGTTTACTGGGTAATAGGTATATATGAATCAAAAGCTGGCGAAAAAGCAACAGTGGGCGTGGCACCTCGCATACAATTAAAATACCTTAAGTGGCATACTATCGAAATATATGAGCAATCATAGTAAAATTCGGTGTAAGAAATTTTTTTATAAAAAGCTATTCCTGGATCAAAATCGGAGTGGATTGCACCAGTGGGTCTGTCACCGCCCTAAATTTTAGGAATAATTACGGCACCTATCGCAAACTATGCAAACTATTGTGCTAAAATTTGGTTTGATCATGTTAATCACGAATATCATTTATTGAAACAAAAGTGGGCGGAATTGTAGGTTTGGGCGTGACATATTTCGTATTTTTCATTTATATTCTATTTTTTTCAACATTTCCCATATTCTTTTGACATTTTCAGTTTTTTCCAACACTTTCCAACATTTTTGAACCTTTTTACATTATTTTCGACTTATTCAACCGTCTCAACATTTTTTTAACATTTATTTAAAAAGTACTTTTAATGTAGTGTAGGGTATGTGAGTTTCGGCCTGGCCGAAGATAACACCTTTACTAGTTTTTGTTTCGTTTTGTTTTGTTGTGAAAATGTCATAGTCTTAAAATGCAATAGTCAGCATTTTTTAGAATTTCATTAATAACAGCAGCAGACTCTTATTTTGCTTTCTTAACTTGCTCAACATTTTAATTAATAAAAATGTTAAAATTGTATTGTTTACAGTGGCGTCAATGCCCCAAAACTTTGGGGGCGAGGGCGAGAATTATAATTCCACCATTGCTAGATAGTTTTATTGAATTAAATAATATCTAGTATCAGATCTTTAAGCTTAGGTCAAATGTCAAATACCATTCGATTGCACGTATACTGGGCTAGTCATGTGCAAATACATTATTACAGCCGCCTTACAAATACTTAAGTAGTTAAAATTCCTTGTCTGTAAATTAAAGTGAATGTGTGCATCTTGAAGGTCAAAGTTCGAAATTAGGATAAATTTTTAGTTTATGAGTTGAAAAATGAACGATATTCGATATACCTGAAGAGGCGTAGCATTGCCCATTCAAACATAAATCCTTAAGACACGATTCTGAGGAAGCTAAAAAGTAAGAGAAACAAAGCTTAATATAACTAAGGAGTTTCCTAATTGAGTTGATGTGTTTTCAAACCGACAGTGTAGCCATTTTTGCAATGTTAACATATTGTGTCACTCACAGTTGTATTCAGGTTAGGTATGTAATTTAATTATGGAAGGATATACAGCTCAACTACACTTCAAAGTATTAAAACATATCCCATACTTCTTACAACTTATTGTCGTAAAAATCGGACTAGGTTGCTCACTATACGTCGCTTAGATGCTTAAATAATTTATTTTCACGCAATAATTAAAGCGTTTGGATCGTTAGACACGCCGTGAATTTGCAAGTTTTGCACTAAAACAACTTGAAAATGATGATGATGATTTTGCCATGAAAATAATTTTTTTCTTATGAGGACATTCCCATCTCTCTGGATCGGTTAATAAGCAAATTTAACGTTACTGGTCCCAAACCAATTTAGCAATTATTCACGAGGAGCCCTTATATTCCGCAAAAATATCCATTTGGTTTGTGGCACGGTGTAATCATCGGAAGTAGTTGTCGTTAATGTCAATGATAAGCGGTGCAGATGGTTGATAAAGTCCATTTTATGGTTTAAATAAGAGGATGCATGTCACACCACACAGCCCATGCCATACTCCATTTAGGGCGTAAAAAGTTCGGAAAGTCAATATAATCTGAAGAAATGCTGATGTCGAATGGCCTCAAGAAGTTCTGACTAGACACTTTTGGACTTATTCATATGGAGAAGAGGCAGCCATTATAAGTATCAATCTCAATTCGATTTTATTTTATTTTATTAAAAAAAAACCACATGATTGATTGGTTCAATATGTTTCTCATCCATTATATAATAACAAACATCGATTAAAATAAAATGTTTACTTTTAATTCAAAAAAGTAATTTAGTTCAATATTAATTCAGAATAAAAATCTGAATGCACCTAAAAGAAAACTTATTTAAAACAGACAAAGTTTTTGAAAACAATGGAGGACCAAATATAAATTCATTAGTCCAGACATCTGAATTCATTAGTTTCCAAACACTTTAGCGGATTAAAAAAATAAATAGATGTAGTAAAAAAGCGGCACATTTATTAAATGCCTTCAATTTATGTTAAGATAAATACTTTGAATATGATTTGCAATAAATCAAAAACTACAGGACAAATTTTGTAGCTTACTGTTGTGCTTTTCAAATGCCAAATGAAATCAGTGGTCGAATTTCCAACTTATATCAATTTTCATTATATCTGTCACACGCAACTTTTGCGCACAACATACTATATGAAAATTTAAGGTACTGTCTACTTGATGTATACTCAACAAATACTGCAGAAGTCCATGTAAAATCTGTAAAAAGAGGCTTTATTTTTAATAAATCGAAATCATCTTCTAGCAATGCATAATAGCGCAGCGGTATCATATCATATTTTATGGGGGATATATAGATTGATCTTTGTGAACGTCCAGCACTGACAAATCGGCGTTTTCAGGTATTCGGATGCCACATCTTCGACTCGCTCAAAAGCGTCCAAAATCCATATAAAAGCTTCGAAATTGGTTGTAAAGATTAAAAACGAAGTTACATACAAGTATACAATCGGCCCACCTGCGGCCCAAGTTCTGATGACAATTGTCATCTTCCCTTTCCAAGGTGTGTGAGTCAGTGATGGCTAAGCACATTTCTTCTCACGTAATTGGACATATGCTTCTTTCGCCCCTTCAATCTGGCTTCCGCCCGGGACACAACCATTCTACTGCAATTCTGAAAATTATTGATGATATCAGAGCATTATTTGACAAAGACTACATAACTTTGCTGTGTCTGTTGGATTTTTCGAAAGCGTTAGATAATGTAAATCACGCATTACTGTGTAGTAAGCTTGAACAGTTTTTGGCTTTTCAGAACATGCTGTTCCAATTTTAAAAAGCTACCTAGATGCCAGAACGCAAAGGGTAAAAATGGGCAACATGCATTCAAAGTTTATGACTTTAAGGTGTGGAATACCTCAAGGCTCTATTCTTGGTTCTCTGTTGTTTACTTTGTTTGTAAATGATATTTATAGTGTACGTAGCAATGTATATGTATGCTGATGACCTTCAATTGTATCTATTCGGCCAATGGTCTGATCAAGGACCTTTGCTATAGAGTAAATATTGATATCGAAAATATAAGCAAGTGAGCCGTTAATAATAAATTAAATTTGAATGCATCGAAATCATTTGTGTTGCCAATTTCAAAATCGTTCTACCCAATCGATGAGTTGTCGTTTATTATTAATCGAAAACAAAAATAAATATAAATTTTTCTAAGAGCGCATTTTGAGAAAAGCTCGAAGGGTCAAAAAACTAATTCTGGAAAATTATGAAATTCAATGTTTTTGTTCAACCCTAATGATACAAGGTTACCTAGAGGATAAAATATGTCAAAAAACGTGAATTTTTATATTAAATTAATTAATTGTAGCAAAAAAAAGAGCGAGAGCAAAAAAAAACAACAAGATCACCAAATTTTTTAACTGCACCGCATTAAAATTTAGTAATTTACTAATTTTTATTATTGATGAGCAAAACAAAAAAAATAAATAGGTCAACAACATTAATATTGATGACCAATAAGTAAAAAAAACACGTTTTGCGGTACATCGCACACATGAAGAGGCAATATGCAGAGGTGGCGTAAGGCGTGGGCCACCGGCTACGGCCTCGCGGTCCAAGGGGCCTTGCAAATATTGATATAATTACTCATCTAGCAATATATAATAAAAACACCGGCTAGCAAGTATCTGGCAATACTAACCCACGACATTCGTTTTTCAAAAATCTACACTGAGAAAATTACATATTCTTTTTAACATGCAAACATAGGTAAAAAGTACCAAGTTTTTCTGGTAAAAAGTACCAAGTATACTTGGTAAGATTACTAAGATACTTAGTTAAAAGTACCAAGTTACTTGGGAAAAAGTACCAAGTAAGCTTTGTAAAAATTATTAAATTTTTTTTCCTTACCGTATTTTATTGTAAATAGTCACTTTGTGTACTACTCGTATATATTATGCCCAAATTAATATTATTTTATTTTTAAATTAAATTTTTCAGTTTTTATTTTAATAAATAATCAATTAAATTATCGTTGGATGAATTTGAAAGCCTTTATTTCATTTCACCACGTTATTTTAATATTCTTTTATAATCTGTAAAACTTTAAAACAAAAATTTCTAAGTATTCTGATAACAAAATCAGTTCTTTTTTCTTATGCCTTAGTAAGTTAGTGGAACATCTAAAATGGATAACACAATTCCTCCAGACAGTATACAATGAAAAATCTGGCTGCTATTCCTACGGAACTCTACAGGCAGTAAATGCAAGTAAATAAACTACACTTTTTGACCATAAAAACAAGTATGGATATCGCAGGGGGAAGCGCATCGACCGTGCCGGCCCGCGAAAATTCCTGGTTTGTGTAATCCAATAAACTTCTTTTCAGAACAATAACCAAGGAGTAAAAGATAAAAGCATGCTGAATTGAAGAAAGAAAAGAAAAAAATCACGATGGAACAATTCAAAACCAGGAAAAAATTATAATATGCAGAATATGTCTTCATAAAACTTTAAAATATATATATATATGAATGTAACAATATCAAAAGTTCTAAAGATTCTCGAGTTTCTGGAAAATTTTTTGAAAATATCTAAATTCGGAAGTTTAACAAATTCCCAAATTTCTGAAAAATGCTACTTCTGAATAATTGAAGTGAACTTTAAAATAAAAATCTTGTACGCTAAGTTTTGAGGTTGAAAAAGATTGTGAAAGTCGAACAATTGCTACTTGTCAACTAATTGGGCTATAAAGTTTAAAGAATATTTTTTGACGCTTCAAAAATTGCTACTCTAAACTTTTTGAACCACAATCTATCGGAATGGAGAGGATAAAACATGCCATGACCTAGCTCTTTGGAGCGGAAAATACAGCTTTAAACTGATTTAAGAGCTTGGAACAAAGGGTAAACTTGTGTGAAACTTCAGCTACTGATACGTTATCCTGAGGGACTCCCTAAGTAGTGCCATTGCGAAATCCTAGTACAGAGACAGACTTATAGGAAATTAGTAAGCTTCCTGAATCAGTGAAGGAGTCGCAAACCTTTGATGGTAACCCTGCTCATTAACTATCGTGGGTACATAATATAAAGAAAATATTAAAAGGTTACAAAATTGTTACGGTTAAATCAAATTTGTAGAGCGATTCATCACAGTATCAGGTAGAAAATAGGCTTATTTGCTGATGCGTCGCTTATTTCTTATAATTTATTTGGTGATCACTGGGTGACAATCAAACAATATCTCACACTCAACTATGTGGACGAGAGGAACATAAGGACACTTGAGCACCAACTCAATACCCTAGTCCAGCACGGCTAATGTTGACGAAATCTACAGTGAAACACCAATTATCCTTGATAGTAAATTAAAATAATACTCAGTCATACTCAGAGGGTCCTAATAGAAAGTTATAGAAATAATGCCATGGCCGTAAATCGCAGACTTCGCTTGAGGCGTATTCCGACAGCAGAAAAAGTCTGAAACATAAAAGTGGCGTTAGTAACACAATACTATATCCTCTTCCTTAAACCATTTTATTAATAAGGATGTGAAGCAAATCTTCTTCCTAAGCCTAAGTTTTGTCAACAGTCAAGCCGACACAATTTTAGCACCTACCCAGCACCCAGAAACAATACGTTCAATGTTTCCAGATAAGAGGCAAAGCACCTCCAACTCCATGAAAAGCCCAGGAGCGTTAACAGGAGTATGCAGATGAGGTAGATTGATTACCAGAACAGACCGAAGTTCCAGAACTTAAGACGACAGACGAGATTGAAAAACTATGCTCACAATAAGCGTCAACGATCTGGCGCAGATAAGAACTTTGTGTCCAGTTTAATAGCAACAAGTTCCGATACCGTTCAAAAAAACGTTCCTCGTTACTTCCGCTGCAGGAAATTTGAAAAAAACAACTAAAAATGAAGGGTTATTTTCCGAATACTTAGGTGACATTCTGGCCTAGTTTCTTAGTATCTGTGGTGATGATACTTTGAAATAGATTGGAACAGTAAATGGCAGGAAAGGTAATGTCCTTGCTCTCAAATCTAATATTCTCATGCTACTTATTAGAAAGATAAATTTCTGAACAAGAAAATATTATGTCCATCCCAAATTGCCATATCCCGATATATTAAGTGGAAAACTGGAAGTGGATAGGCAGGTCAAAGATTTGTTGGATACAGTCATAATTCGTTCTTCCAGAAATCCGAACAATAATCCAATCTAGGTTTGTACTAAAGAATATTAACAGTGAGTCAAAGTTCTTAACGACACTCGATCTTATGTCAGGTTTTCACCTAATTGCAATAGAACTCTCCGACGTTGCCAAAACGGCTTTCTCAACTATGAATAAGTAGAAAGTACAAATTAATTCGTCTAGCTTCCGCTTGAAAAATGTACCGGCAGTATTTCAACAAATTATCGACGTGGTATTTTGAGACTACAATGGCAAGATTGTATGTTTGTTGTTTGTTAAGTCTACATTGACGACATTATTATCCTGTGAAAAACTGAGGAGGAACATTTGTTAAATATTGCTACCATCTTTTCAAGACTCCTAGAAGCAAATTTTAGTGTAAGTCTGTAGAAAACCCAATACCTAAAAACAGTATTAAGGTATAACATCTCAAGGGATTAAAGCCGACCCAAAAAAAAGTAGAGGCCGTGAGACGAATCTCACCCCTAACAAATTAAAAGGAACTGAGATCATTCCCTGGGCTAACTTCGTGCAACATTACTTTTGTTAGGGATTATGTAAAGGTTGCTAAGACTTTGACTTATCTCATGTAGAACAAAAATTCTAAAGTAAATGCAAGTCAGTGTAAGAAGCTTGCAATTAGGTTGAATGAAGAGACATTTGTTGCATTTAATAGCTTAAAAGAACTTCTTACCTCTTTGGAACATTCGCCTTTCCTGACATTATAACATACCTTTTAGGCTAACAACTGACGCTTTTAACTTTGCAATAGGTGCCGTCATATTACATGATGAGCGCATTGCCTACATTTTTTAAATCGCTGAACAAGACAGAGGAACATTATGTAACCAATTCAAAGAAAACAGTGGTAGATAGTGAAGAACTGAGCAGATTGCAATCGGAGTTCGAGACATCTCCTTACGAAAACAAAATTGAAGCCCTTCTATTTGCTACTCCAGCAATTCTTGCTAATGATAGCATGCTTCCTTACATTATTTCTTTACCAAAGGTGCATCCCGATACTTACAACCCAATCTTTGCACGGGGGTTTATGGTGAACAACGTTCAGTTTAATATTTCATGCGACGAAGTACTGGTGCAGAGCGATTTATTCGGAATAGAGAAAGGATGCCTTCTTATCAGAAATTCAACGACTTGCAATGCTTCATCACTTACTACGATTCCAATAGATGGCTGTGTGGTAAGAATAATCAAGTGTGATAATGCTAACTGCACACTTAAGACCAACATGGAAGAAATTGTTGAACTTGTTGTTGGGGACAACATTTTTTCAACAAAGATCGACATAGCGATTGTGAAACTTGACTGCAAAAGAAACTCTCTCCGAGTTTTCAGACCTTATGGCCATCCTCGCTATTGTCCTGGTCGTAACAAGCGTCTTACGGGTCGAAGAAACCAATTTTTCTTGGATATACCATATAACGGTCTTGTTGGTGCAAAAATCTTCATTGCAAAATGTAACAATTTTTATCACTATGTCTACTGTTATAATAATTATATTATCAAACGAGCTAACATTGAATGTACACATATAAATATATAAGAAATATATACATACATATGTACATACATACATGGCCAAACTTATTTCGAAAACGGCATCTACTATTTTCATAAAAATTTTTAAGCTACATAATAGCACTGAAAGCAGTCATAATAACAAGTTAATTCATTATAATGGCAAAACTCGTTGAAGGGCGTGGTACAGCCCACAATATTTATAAACGTTGTAGTCAGAGGAGTATCAGTGCAGTCGTTATGATATTTATCAGGATTGAAATTCTTGCCAAAAGGTTTCTCATAACTAAAAGTGGGCGCTATATTATTTGTAGGCGTGTTATATTTTATGTACTACATGAGAGATCCTTATAAAATTTGATGTAAAGATGCCGGCTACCATGAATTTTGTTATTAAATGGAATTCCTCTGGATTGCATCAGAAGCCGTAGCACTCTCATGTTAACAAAATGTTGTAGGTGAAGCATTTTTTAACATTTTTTAAATGTTTTTTGACTGATTCAACTTTTTTCAACATTTTACTTCCGACTTTTCCAAGATTTTTCAACATTTTAATTCCGACTTTTTCTGCCTTTTCTGAATATTCCAAGATTTTTCAACATTTAAACACAACTTTCTCAGCCAACATCATATTTTTTGATGTTTTTCAACCTCTTTAAACTTTTTTTCAATATTTTCTATGTTTTAGCATAGGCTGTCAGCCTTTTTCAACTGTTTCAACTACTCTCAATTTCAACGTTCTTCAATTTTATTTTTTTTATTCAAATTAATTTTTTTTTCGTCTATTTCCATATCTATTACTTTTCTTAGCCTTTTCAACTGTTTCAACATTTTCCATTTATTTCAATTTGTTTCGGTTTTTTAACCTTTTTTAATATTTTTCAAACATATCCGACTTTTTCAATATTTTTCATTACTTCCTATAAATTTTCGACTTATTCAACCTCCTTCAATTTTTCAATAGTTTCCATATTTTTTCGACTTTATCAGCCTTTTTCAACTGTTCAATCTCTCTGAACTTTTTTTAACATTTTTCATATTCTTTCGACTTTTTCAAACGTTTTTTCGTGTTTCTCAACCTCTTTCAACTGTTTCAGAACTTTTCAACCTCATTCAACTTTTTTAAAATGTTCAATGTATTTTGGCTTTTTCAACTTTTTTCAACATTTTCCATGCTTTTTTGACTTTTTAACTTCTTTCGACACTTTACAGCATGTTCCATATATTTTTTTTATTTTTCAGTCTCTTTCAAATTTTGAAATAGTTTCCAAATTTTTTCAACATTTTGCATATTTTTTCAACCTCAAAACGAAAGCCGAACTATATTCAGTATGGTACTTTAAAGTTAAAGAGCATATAAATATTTCTAAGTTCAAATTCCCAAATTCTGATAGCAGTAAGTCAAAAAACAATATATTTTTTCATCCCTTCGGGATTCTAAAAACTTTTTTTTTATTTACGTTTCTATTCTTTTGTTCATATTATATCTATAACAATACAATTGTAACAATCTGTTGGTAAAAATGTTTAAACTTTAAAGAATCTTATCACAATCACAACCGTTTAATTGAGAATACCTCGATTTGCTTGATGTCATATATTTGAGAAATATTTCAATACTCAAATATCACGAATGAAAATAACATCAAATTTATGTACAAATTTAAAATCGAGTAAGTCAATCGAGTTTGGCGATTGAGAATAGTTACAGAAACGAGATACTGAAGTTACGAGTTATAATTTATTGTTGTGAATACTTTTTAAATTTGTGCTTAGTTGTGTTCTTATTAATTTTAGAATATAAAAAATACAATTTTTTTAATGAGGTACTGTTATTTAGCATGAGTTTTTTACATTTCATTTTAATAATTAATATTTTTTTTTTCTTTTTTCAACAAGATAAAAAGTAACCGATTAACAAACAACGAGGGTATTCATGCTAACTCATAAAAACCAAATAATAAGAATAACAAATTGATACACTAAATACACTTTTTTATTAACAAAATAATTTCTAATTAAAGAACATTAAAATTTCTCGTTTTTTTTTTTTACATTTACAATTCTTAGCGTAATTCCCCATATTGTCTTTTTTCATTGTATTTTGTTTGGTACCAATGCCCAACGCTTCTTTCAGACCCTCCCACTTTTAGTTTTTTAATTTAAATTAAAATTATAATATTTTAACTAACTTTAATTAAAAAAAAATCGACTTAAACTAAACACATGCAGACCCAATCAATGTCTCGTCTCGTTTACTTGCGTCTGAATCGTTGGTTCGATGGCACCATTGTGACCATTTGTGATCGCTTGTGGTACATCACCATTATCCTTTTTCAATTCGTCGTTTTGGGGATTATCCCACCATTGACGCTGGCCGGAGCCGAACAAATTGTAGAATGTACCACATATTATGTACACGAATGCCGCAATGAAGAAGACAATCTGCCATTGACCCATTGTTGGCTAAGGGAGCATGCAAATAAAAGTTTATTTTTAATTTTATTAAAATATTTAAAAATGTAAATTAAAACTCACCTTGTTGTTAATCAAGTTACCAGCAGCGATTGGTGCTAACAGACCTGCCAAATTGGCTAAGCAATTCGTAATGGCCATCAAAAAGCCGGCAAACCTTGGTGTCAAATCTAAATGATTAATTTTGAAACCAGAATAAATGCCACCATTTAGACCCACACCTATGGTGAGAATGGCCAGAGTGAGAACCCGATCGCAACCTGTGTAAGATGCTGCTATCAAAGCAATGCCGGGACCATATTGACCTGAAAAATGACAATTGAAAATAAAGTTTTGACTCTTGTACGGTCTTTTAATCGAAGGAAACTTAAGGGACACTTAAGCGCTCATCATGCGACTCTATAAAATTGTAAGCAATCTGCTATATAGTTAGCTCAGTGAGCGTTTAACGCTTCTCATTTATGCTTAGAAAACTTACCAATACTGTTAATAATCTTTCTCGTTGAGGTGTGTGTAAAACGTTTTGACGTAATCATCCAATCAGCAACGAAGGAAATGAACATTGAGAAGAGCCACATCGCCAAGTAAGGCAATGACGAAAGCAAACCATTAGATTTAAGTGAATAGCGCAAGACCTGCTTCATGTATGTTGGCAATTCAGTCATGAGAGTTTCATAACCATAGTTGTGACCCATGTGCGCAAAGAGTATAGCGTAGAAGGGTAAAGATTTGAAGATAGCTTTGAAGGGAATTGGTGGACTCTAAAATGAGAGAATTAATTCCATTAATTAGGATTTGTCTTCCCAATCAATATAACCGTATTGCGAACTCACCTTATCGATGGTTGTACCCCAGAGTTGATCGTTAATGTATTTCTGTTCGGCTGGATCGATTGTTGGATGTGATGAGGGATCTTCATAGACCCAAATTAAAAATGCAATAGACCAAACTGTGCCTACAATGCCAAAGACATAGAAAATCGAGGGCCAGCCTCCATCAAAGCCGTACTCAGCCAGGAGTCCGGAAAGCGGCATCGAAATTATCGTACCAAATTGTGCGCCAGCATAGACGGCAGCACCCATACGTGATCGTTCGTTGGGTGGAATCCATTTAGCTAAAAGCGCATGTGTACATGGTACAATGGGACCTTCACCAAGACCCTGAATGAAGCGTACTGCACAAAGGCCCCAGATGCCACCTTCACGTGCAGCAACTGGCACAAGAAACGCAAATACGGAATTGATTAACATGCCCCAGCCGAGAAAACGCAAAGCACCATATTTTTTGGCCAGTATTCCGAATGGAATCTAAAATTAAAAAAGTATTAAGGATAGGAAACGTCAAAAGTTAAGTTAAGAATGTACCTGAGTTATGACATAACCATAGAAAAACGACGACAAAATGTAACCTTGCAGACTGGAACTCCAAACAAACTCGCCATCTTGTCCATTATCCTGCAATGTATGAAAAGGAAATTTTTAAAGAAATAAATTAACAGAAGTAAGTTCTCTAATCATATATATGAATGGCAATAGTATGAAGGGGTTTATTTTTTGAACAGCTATCAGGGCCATACTTAAGCATAGGCTGCAGCCTAGGGACCAGCGCCACAAACGGAGACCCGCAACACCCGCAACTTATGACATTTTTTTGGGTCAGCAATGTGATAACCCATATAATCATAAAAATTTAATTTTTCATGTGTTCAAAATAGATTCTTTGCATCTTTTAGACCTGAACCTATGCCGATAGGGCCCGGGAGCTGAAGGCAAAGTGTGATAAAATCGGTGCCATGCTCTAATCCGAAAAGCATTTTGCTAATTATGTGAATAAATGAATGAACATAATTGTTAATAGGACCGAAAACCAACTGTTCCTAATTTGACAGTTCGAGGGAGTTAATATTTATTTACTGCTTGTAAGTTTAAAAGCGGCTTTTCTCACTTATGAAAGTTTGACTATTTGTAGAAGCACAAAGGGCTATTTGTGTCTTCGTGTGACCTGTTAGTTCCTGTAAAGATTTGTAGGTAATAGAGTTGTTGTGTGAAGTAGTCTCAGTTATGTAGAGCAGTATGTAAAAATTGACTCTCACTTGCAGAGGTAACTTCGTATAATTGGGTCTGGAGATCAGTCTTCTTTGTTCTCGCCTAGAAAGGTTTGACTGTACTTGCAGATTTAGAGTCACATGCATTCATTTTACTTTTTGTTACATCATTATTCAAAAATAATTAAATTTGACTTAAGCCGCAAAATTCTCAAACTAAATTATCACATACTCTCTAATATGAATCATTATGAACCGCTGTGAGTTTTTCATTAAATTTAATAGAGCCCGATCTAACGATAACTGATAATTTGTTACAATTTATGGCACTGTGATTGTCGCCAGTTTCAGAAAGTGTTAAATGATTTCATCAACAGTTACTTTTTGTTTTAATTAAATTCGATTGAATGTCACGGTTAATGAAATTTGAAATGTTTGTTGTATGACATGATCGCGTGCATAGGAAACGTGATACAACTCTGAACAGTGGCGTGTTTAAAGTTTTTTTAGTGGAGAATAAAAACAAATGTTATTGAATGATATTCTTCCAAGCGCAGTTAGCACATAATTACGGAATAAAACTAATTCAATTAACTTTAGATGAGACAATGTGTTAAATGATTCACCGAAAACTGAATATTTAGATACGTTTGGCCTATTATAGGAGTTATACTTTATAAGAATGGTTATTTTATTAATTTTTAATAGTAACTTATCATTTCATTGCAAGTACAAGGCTGATTGGATAAGATGGCTATCCTAATTCTCGAAAAAAGAGCATAGCTTAAACTGTTGTGTCGTTTTGATACCATTCATACTATTAACATACATATGTGTATGTATATGTAACGCTTTGGCGCAAAATTTACTGAGCCGATTTTAATAATTTCTTTGTTAAATTAATATATATATGCTAAGAAAGATTATTGCATACTTTTTTTTATATTTTAAGTTTTTAAGTCGAAGAACCGAATGTTTGCAGCTATATTCAAAATCTCTTCGATAATAGTATTTTTCCGAGGCACTCAAATTTTATAGCCATGCTCCGTTTGAACTGTTTAATCCTTAAGTCAGGAATTAAATTAAACATTTCGATAACAATCAAATGATATGAGATCATGCACATTATTCTTTAACCTTTTGCCGTCAGCCATCGACCAAAAAAAAAAAAAAACTTACTAGCATACAAACTATTTTAAAAACTTACCACTGCATTGTATTCTGAATCGAGACACTCTTCCTCGTCGAAATCTTCATCACCTTTATTTATGGCTGTGTGATTAACCATAGCCACAATGGCCACTGACATATTTGTACGCATCACATAAGCATTGGCCATGCCCAGGAAAAGCATGAATGTGACAAAGTAACGAGTGGCAAATTTACCTAAAATTAAAAAGAAAGAAGGTAAAATTAGCATAAAGTCCAAGTTTCAAAGCCTTACAATATATCAATTGAACTTCACAATAAAATGTCATTTTTTCGATAGATGAGAAAAAATATCGATTTTTAATTTATTCAATATAGGAGCCTACTGCTAGTTAATTTATTTTTATTTATCCATTTCTTAATAAAGTAACAATGTAACATTCACCAAATGTAGTAGCTTCACATAATTTGGCGGCACATAGAAATTGCAAAAGTAATCATCAGTCCCTGCTCGCCTCTTCATCACCTACATTAGTTACTAATAATGATTTCTATCATTGCCTTAACTATCCATGTCTCTCATATTTCTGTTAATTAATTCAACAATTCACACTGCCAAAGCACTTATTGTCAGGCGTGTAGTTAGTTTATTCATTTAGCAGTAACGTCGTAAAAATAAAATCTAAGCATTAGATAGTCGCCGCCATTATCTGTCTGACGATGAGAGTGACTAAGCGATGGGTGAAATAATTTCAAAGTTCATCCATCTGAAGACATGACTGTTACAACATTGGCTACAATAATATGGTAGTCACGTGTAGGTCGACTACAGAACCCGGTGATTTTCTAATTGAACGGTGATACTTCAAAGCAGGGGTAGCGGTGATAAAAATGAATCATTCAAAATTATATTTTATTCGTTCGATAGAGAATTTTTCATGGGAAAATGTGGCTCTGGGAGACGCTGATCTAAAGATATTGTTATTGTGAGATCATTCGACAGAAAAAATCAGTTCAAAAGAGGGTATGTCTTTACATGCACTCCTTTATCTCAATATATATAACACTGAACTAAATAAAAAAATAGCCATCAAAAAAATAAATTGTTAGATTAATTTAATTCAAAAAGTTCGTAGCGCTTTCATTAAGGCCGAAGTAAAGTAACAGTTTACTAATTAAACGTTTTTAATAAATTTAACTTCTTATACATATAAACATACACAATAATAGTTTAATAAGGATATTTTTAAGTGAGGATATTTATGATTATTAATTAAACTCCTTAGAATTCCTTGGAGTGTAGGCAATTTTGGCAGTCGTGGTGAGTGTATTTTCTCCACAGTAATTGTCCTTGGAGCACTTAAAAACTTGATCTACTGAATGCCTTAATTTGTAGTTCCTCAAACGTTTATTGAGAGCTTTTATCTATTCTTTTTCAAGTTTCCTAGTAGCGCGGTCAACGAAGTGGGGTGTGACATACCCCAGCAGTGTTTATCTGTGTGTGTATTTCCTTTAATGTGCTACGCTCGACTAAGCATGCTTGCTGTGCCAGTTATAGGGTGTTTTATCTTCAGCTACTGAGAGCACGGGGGCAGCCACTAGTGTGTTGGGAAAGTTTTCTCCATTTGTAATTACGTGGGAATTGTCATACCCCACCTCATTGAGGACGGGTTAAGTCATTTAATTTTTTAGTATACCGCAGTAAAATTTCCTGTTTTGAAATTCAAATTCAAATACAGGGTGTTTCCTGTTTTAAGTAAGATGCAATTTGCCACCCAATACCTACAAAATTTTTTAATTGTTTATTTATTCTCAGTAAGGCTTGCAATTCCATCATGAATAGAATTATATCGCAACAGTTTACTGACATTGTAGAAACTTACTAAATTCACAAAAATTTCCTGAAGTGCTTCAAATAATTGGCTACCAAAGTTACGTAATGGATTATTTATTGTGGAAATATTCAAATTAACTAGTTTATGTGAATAAGCCAGCGATATCAGATAATTTGAAAGCCAACGTTCGCAATATTATTGCTGAAAAGGTGGTATTTCAAAAGCTAAATGACGTAAAATTTTATTTACCGAATAAAGTTAAGCCAAACTTCAAGTCATTTGAATCATTTTTTGTATTTAATTCAATTCAAAGCTACAGCATTTTAAAAAAAAACACCCTATATGTAACGCTCTTTAAGGATTAACTAACTGTTGGCAGTTAAATAAGTCTAAAATAGGGTTGTCACATATTCTTGAATTTGCCCGTTAATGTCCTCAACAATTTTGAAAAATTAGAGAAATGAGTTAAAAGTTGGATTTTTTTATAACTCGTACTATTTTCCTTTTGATCCTCTGAAAACCTCTCAAAATTTGTTGTAAGTCTATAGCACTAGATTTTTATTTTCAAAGTGTGAGATTTGCAAATGGAAAAGTAAGAATTTTCTGGTCACCAATGGAGAAACAAAAAAAAAACATCCGTTTTGAAAGAAAAATGAGTAATTTTTGGACCTACTACTTTTGAAAAATGTCGGCCGTGTCCAGTTTTTTGGGTGTCGCTAAAAAAAGTTTTCAGTGAATGCCCGAAAGAACTTACATCGAAAGAGTCCATTGAAGATACTCGTAACCTACTTCAGATGCAAAAATTAAGGTGTTGTGCTGTTAGGTGATCAGCAGACTGGGCTACAATTTGATAAAAGCAGTGTTGCCAATTTATTTTTTTTATAGAAAAACAAACCAAAAATTAAGAAAAAAAAATTAGAAAAAAATTGACTTTATTGAATTTCCCATTTGGTTCTTGCAAGTAGTTGAATAAAACTGAGCTTGAATTTGATCAATTTTCTTCGCTGAAAACTTGACGTCAAAATGCAATTTGTTATTTAATTTAAAATTACATATTTAATTTTTCAAACAGGAGTGCAATATATGCATTTTTTTAAGTTGCTTAATAAATGAGAAAGATTTTTGATAATTTTCCTCGACAGTTGATTTATCATTTTTCTGACTTATTTTTCTAAATAGTTTTTGGGAATCGCTTTTATGCCCACAAAAACCTGCTTCGACAAGATATTTGTTGGCTGAATATTGCCATCAACTATATGTACCTACATATGAACATGTGTATAATATATCATTTTATGTTGTCTTATTTAGAACTCAATAGTTAGCTGTAATTAATTTTGAGAAATCTTAGTCAAAATTTTTATTTAAATCAAAATGAAAAACAAAAACTCTATAAAAAAAATTTGAATTTTTTCGCCGATTCAACATATTACTGGTTCGAACGTACGTTGTAGTCAAAGCCGAATGACCATATTAAGCAATATTATAAATCATAAAAAGTTAAAATCCATAACTTTATCCTTAAAGAGGGAGGTCATGCACCATAATGAATATCTACACTGAGAAATCAATATGTTTAAATATATCAAACGGATATTTCATATGGAGCGAACAAATATTTATTTGAGCCAAACATATTGTACTTGGATTAAATAGTGGTAAGTGCTGCTTGAAGCAATTTATGTTTAACTCAATCAAATATTAAATATACGTTTGTTATATTAAAACATATTGTTTTCTCAGTGTATGAACATCAAAACTTATGTCTGTGGTATAAGGATGAAAAAGTCATCAAATTGTAGAAAAGTTTAACAATTGAACGAATACAACGCAACAAACTAAAGTATAATAAAATATTGAAAAACTTTTGAATATTTGAAGCAGATGTTGTTGAACAATTTTTAAGTGCAACTCGATGATCTAATGTACAACAATAATTTTAAAAAAAAAGAAATATGAAAACCTCAGTACTTGGTTATGCAATCAATTCTTATGAAATAAAAATATGAACGTACGTTTTGGTTTGGTTTCTTCAAAGACTTCACGGAAATTCGCCTGATCCCAGACTAAAACGTGACCATTGCGTTGACGATTCTCTGAAATCCGTCTCGGAGCCATTGATTTTGCAGAACACAGATTTTCAGCACAGAATACACGTAAATTTGGTAGAAAGGAAAATTCAAAAAATTTTCATTTTTTTCGCACGTATTTAAACCATTTCATGTTCTATCGCATGCATTTATACCGAAGATGCATTTTAATCAGATTCTGATGGTTGGGAAAACTTTGAAATTTCCACACGAAATACGAGCACTTATTTTTGTGTTTCAAGTTTTACAGTAAAGTGCGTCAACAAAAGCACCTTACTTCATTTAGTTAGGACTTGCACTTATGTAAATTTTTTATATCTAATGAATTCGAGTTTTATCTTTTAGTACGTTGCGTAAATCGGCGTGTTTTCTTACAATAATTATATTTTATCTAGAGATAAAAACAACGTTTTTTTTGTATTTTACTTATAAATTTTTAATTACAACAATCACTTTAAAGTCGTATGTAAATGTTTAAGTATGTAGGTACTAGATATCTTAATATCTTGCGAGTATCTTTTTGGCGCGCGTTCTTTTGCTCAACTGACAATCGGCTGTGCGCTGTACTAAACTTTTTATCGTTTCCCATATTCTGTTCAAGACTTTTTTCGTCTACTTTTTTTTAGCTTGCGATTTGCGGTTGTGCGGTTTGTCGCTTGAAACGCCTTCGCTGTAAAACTAAGCAATCAAGCGCAGGGTTGGTTGGCAGAGGGTTGCGTTACGGTATGCGCACATTTAGTGTTGCTATGTATTTAAGGGTTTAATATCGGTTTTTTTTTAGAAAATTCAGAATTTAATTCTTTATTTAAATTTTTAACATTTTGGTAAACCTTGCATAAATTCTTTTTGTAAAAAAAATTGTAGAAAAATAGCAGCTTTTTTAAAAAAAAAAATCCGCCATTCCATATAAATCCAAAAGTGCTTTCAATTCAATGCTGCCATTTTTTGCAGATAACAAGTTTTTGGCATTCTGAACAAAAGTCTCAATGCGCACAAAAAATGCTATTACTGGAGTTGGAGTTATTGGCCAATAAAGGTCTTATTTTAACTACGCTGACATATAAAATAAAACAGTCCCAACTTATGTTTGTTTGTAAGAAATGGAAAAAAGTCATATTTTAATGCGTTATTTTGCCAAACAACCTAAAATGCCAACTTTCGTAAAATAATACTTTTATGGGCCAATAACTCCAAATCATGAACATAACACTTTTCCATGCCCATTAAGACTTTTGTTCAGGATTGCAAAATCTAGCGCTCTTCAGAAATTTGGATTATTTGATTAAAACCACTTTTCCATTTACATATAAAGTGCGATGGATTTTTGAGCCTTATTTCATTAGAAAATCTTATCTTAGTCTTAAGAGCAATCTTTTCCATTGAAAAGTATAGCGGAAATATTTAAAAAAAATAATTTTGGAAAATAGATTATAAAATTTAGGGATCGAGATTTTTTTGTTTTTGATGATTTTTATTACTCAAGTTATTCAAGAGTTATTATTCAAGTTTCTTTGAGTATTTTTTTTTATTTGGGTGTAAATTCGATTTTCTCACATTGAAAATTGCAATTAAAAACTCTTGAAATAAAAAATTTAAACTAAAAATCATAAGCTTTTGGGATCGAGACTATTTTTTTTTGTCGGTTTTCATTTATATATGACTAATTTAAAGAGGCAATTTTACTCGAAAATCTTTGACAATCTTTCCAAAAACCGTGACTTTCGAGAGGAGGTGCCATTAAGAAAATAATGTCTGGTCTGATTTATATATCAGACACTGGACACCCAGACTATCAGAGAAGCGGATGTTTACGTCACCCACTATGCTACTGGACTCGAAAGATATACATCTATATATTACCTCATATCTCTAAGGTCAAAAGATTGGATTAGTTGCCTGATATATCTGTGGCAATACGGATAAACAGTTAAAATTGACTTAAAAAACATCAAATTGGTGTAAGTTATTTTTTGACTTTGGGTTATTTTGTTATATCTTCGGCCAAAGTAAACGTAAAAAATTCACCCATGGAATTTAAGGATTTTTTTTTTCAAAACGAATGGAAACCGATATTTCTTAGGTCAATTTAAACTTCTTTATTTTTGACATAGATATAGCATCTGAGTTTGGGAAATCCAAAATTCACGGCTTTATGTTGCAACAGTAGAGTCCATGCTTCATGTTAACCACTATATCTGCAAGTGCGGCAAAGTAAAGCGTTACATTCCCAATTAGGTATAACAATTATGTACCTACTATTGACGTGAGCAAACAGACTCAAGTGTTTCTCACAATCCAACACTTGAATGTGCGCAGAATTGTTATATAAACAGAGAACTTTATGCTGTGCTTCTCTCTGGCTCGCTCTGTTGGTGTTACTCTTTCTATAGATTTTTGTTATGTTGACGTTAAATTGAGTGGCACAGCTGCATGAGTCAATGTCAATTTGCCGGTATTGCAACCAATTTTGCTCTATTTCCTGTGTTTTTTCATTTTATTTATTTTTTGATTTATCTGATGTTTATTTGTAATGAATGTATTTAGATACATTTTTATCTGATCCAATTTTTCTTAACCACATGATTTCATTATTTATTTATTTTTTGACTGTATACAATATGTATTGTTGTTGTATGTTCCTTTATTTTTATGAATTTCGTATTGCATCAATATATTTTTTCCTCTATTTTCACTTAAATTTATCTACATATTTGCTTTTGTTTTAATGAGCTGTAGGGATCGTGCAAAATTTTTATTTACTATGACTTCATTCGATTCGAAAATAGTTGTTGGTCACTTTAGTCACTAGGCGAATCTCGTTATACCCCACTTACATAGATGATATGTAGGTATAATTGGTCTACACTAACGGAGCAAGTCCGAAATAACTTTGCTAGGGTATTTTTTTTTGTTTTGGTAAATACAAATAATTAGAGCTAGTAAATATCTGATTTTGCTAGTGTGTTCGGGATGTTTTAGTACATACAATTTCTTGCAGTTAAAAAACGAATCTTCCTGCTTCACGTTTTAGTTGCAAATTCAAGAGATCTTCTTCTTGTTTATAATCGAACAGGATAAACCTATGTAGTCTTGATACGTTGCGAAAGTTATACATAGCTTAGTAAATGATTTGCAGTGAAAAGTCCCATACAGGGTATATTCTAAAGGGTAAAGCAAGTTCTCTAAAGAGTCCTTTGACATGCCCAAGACTATACGAACTTCTCAGTTAAAAAGGCATAAACTGTTTCTGCTTACGCTATTCACCACTACAACAGTTAAAGACTTATCAACATAGTCGATAGATTAAGAGTGACCTTACCAATGATGCAGAAGACTCTTCGTTAGCAATATCTGAATCAAGGAAACAAATCATTAATATATGGTTGTGTTTTGCCTATGTTTGGAGAGATTATATTGTCTAGAAATGGAAAATGGAGCATACCTTCCCGGACAAACCCTTCAGTTAATAGTGCAGAACCCATTAGTCTGTTCTTCGATTTACTATCGAGAAAGAGCAATCGTAGAAATTCAAAATATCATAAATTTGCAGCTTTAAATTGAAATTCAATTCTAATAGATAAAGGCTTGTGTCTGATGATAGATATGTACATATGAGTAGTATATAAAAAGAATGATTAAGTTGTTGTATAACCTATAATTTTAAAAGGTATAGCTAAGAAGAATAAAAGAGTTAATCATTTGCTATAGCTCAGACGCATTGCATTTTCTCGAAGACAAAAGAGCGCTACAGTTAAGATTCATCGAACATTAAAAATGTTCAGGATTTTATGATAATTTTTAGAAATCAGTTGATGGCCGATATGTAATCGAAGTACCTCGCACTTTGTGAGGTAAATTAAAATATTGTAAGCTGAAATTACATTGATCGTGTTTGCATTTTGAATTTTTCTCAACTATAAGTAAGAACATTTTATAATGCTCGCAATTTCATGTCATATGGAATTGGAAAATTCTCGAGAAAGTCATACTTTTCACCACCTATTATTGAAAATTCTATACAAAACTACCATTCTCGGCGAATGCACTCATGACTGCTCTTGACATTGAACGAGTGGAAGACAATTCTTGAGCTAAAGGTCAAAGCCACTTGGTTCGTTAAGAAAATAAGATCGAACTTTTGCGAAGGCTACCTTAGTTCTAGCAGTGCTTGTAAAAAAGTTGACTGATACATAGATTGGTATTTACGTTAGTATCATTTTTGGCAGATCGCAGGTTCTTTGCAAATATTCAGTAATCATAGAATATTTAAATGAAAATTGCAGTTTTTTTAAAAAACCATTGACGTACTTCTAAATAAAAAATTCGAAATGAATTAAATAACTTAACTAATTAAAACGAAAATTCTATTTATGTCAGTACATACTCGTATTTGCGAGTCATACTTCTGATTTCTTCTTATACCCACGTACGAGATTTTTTATGTCTCTATTTTTATTTCACGTTTTGACTTTTGTTTTAGTTGTTTCAGTCATTCTCTGTTCTGTCTATTTATTTTAGCTTACTCAGCTCACGTGTTGCTCGCCGGATTCAACATGCTTTTTACTGGTTTCTTCGACACTTGCCCCACTCTTTTCCTCACCACCCTACCCCAGCAATTCGACTGTTAAATAGCCAATGTCATTCATTTAAAATTCTAAATATTTAAAAAAATAAAAAATTAAAACAAAACCAAAATAGCTTCTGCGACACGAGATACTCACATGCGAAAAAGTATCGCTCAAAGTAGCACAAAGCTCGCTACTTGTGGAACTGTACCTAAAGCTCTTAATGTATTACTTTATTGTTTTCTTTTTAATTCTCATCGCAGAGAAACTTCTACAGCGTTGGTAACGTACTTTAAATAGATTTTAATGGAATAACGCTAATTAGAGCCACAATGGGGCTATTATTTTATAAAAGTGTACTAAAGAGCTGATTTTAGAAACAAAAAGCAATACGTAGTTTTAAAAGTTGAAAAATGTTGAAAATGTCGAAGAAATCAACATATGTATACATGTTGAAAAAGTTGAAAAATTTCGGACACAATTCGAAAAAATGTTGAAAAGTGAAATAATGATGCAGATTAGGTAAAAAAGTTTTTCAGAAGTCAAAAAATATCGAAGAAGTCGAAGGAGAAAATCGTGAGTCGTAAATTTGGAAAAAAATCTTTACATTTTGAAAAAGTCGAAAATTATTGAAAGTGTTGAAGGATGTTGAAAAAGTAAACAAAATGTGAAAAAGCTAAAAAATGCATAAATGATTTCCTACCAATCCCTCTGTTCCATACCCGCCGATGAAAAAAAAAGGTCTAGAGCAGAAATATCATTATGGCTTTTTTTTTCAATTTAATGTTATTAAAATATGAATATGAGAAACATGATGCTTTTGTATATAAAACACACCTTCCACGTATCGAACGAATATTGAAAGTTTTTATTTAGAGTATTAGTTAATAGAGACTTAAAAAATAAATAAAAATATGACAAATGAGTTATGTACTTAAGTCAGTGGCGTTACAGATTTCGATGATACCCATTACTTTGATTTATGGGTATATGGTATATGAACACAATAAAGCGATATCATTTTTCTTGTATTGAATTTGGTTTGGGTAGCGGCCATGGCCTCACATAGACAACAGAGGTCCATAGTGTTAAAACAAAATCTCTGCTACAGTCTTATTAGAAAATTCTATTATTTCATTGTGGTGCACGTGCAGCATGAAGGTACTTTTCAGCGAATCTGTTGTTTTCACTCAAGTGGACTTTATTTAGTTTATTCAGGGATGTAAAGAATAGCTGTCCGAAGTATTTTAGTCTATTACTTGACAAAGCAGAGCAAGAGCACAAAAGATCGTCCATGGTTTCCTCTTTATCGGGTTCATGATAATTTGTGCACTAGTCGTTGGATACTATGCCCAACCTATAGGCTTGATGCCCAATAAAGCAGTGGCCAATAATAAAAATGTTCTGTCCCTTTTATGGAAATGGGTTTTTTTCGAAAAATATCTACGATCATTCGAAAAGCTTATAAAATTTATCGAACGCATTTGGGCAAAGAATTTTACAGTTCAGGAAACAAGTTATCTACACGAAACAGAGCGTCAACCAAAAATCTCAAAATATCATCCCCTTACTTGAGTTAGGTTTTGAAAATAGACAAAAATTTTTTTGGTTTATATTATATTATAGGACAACATTTTGCAAAAGTTTGAGGTCAATCGGTTAAGTTTGACTTTTGGCTTAGGACAATTGACATGAAATCCGTCATACATAGATCGGAAGTAATGAGAATAGCTAAATTTTTCAAACTTTATTCGAAAACTCTGTGAAATCTATATTATAGTAATTTTTTTGTTTATATACAGTGTAATCATATAAGTAATTTAATTCCTTAAATTATTTTATTGAAAAAAGAAAAATGCAATTAGCAACAATTTTATTACTTAATATGATCAATTTATCTAACCAGTGGGTGGCAAAAATAACTTCAAAAAAATACATTTATGACAAAAATAATTTTGGGAAAATAGTGGGTTTCAAAGTAAAATATTAAAAATGTGAGCGGATATAAGTGGCGACAATAACAGAGCTCAAATCTCTATCACACTGCAAATGATGGCACATAAGGGTACTTAGGACAACATGAAAGTGGTATGAAATGAGAACAATCTGCCAGGCTCTTTTTAAAATATCTATTTATTCTATTGTGAGAATCCTAATTTTCTTTGTTTATCTATCTATACATACACTATTTATATAAAATACTCAAATGTAAATGGTTTGTAACGCTTTGGCGCAAAATATACTAAGCCAATTTTAATAATTATTTTTTCAAAACAACATATTTATACAAATAAAGGTTATTGCTTACTTAATTTTTTTTTTTTATTTTAAAGTTAAACATTGTTTTTTTTTAGGATATAGCATTTTCAAAACCCCACACAAAAATTGTCACTTGATTATACGCTGTTCATGCTTATGCTGCTTCTTGAACTCTCTTCCAATTGTTAATTTTTGTTACTCTTGAAGAGAGAATATATAATGAGATGTCAAGACAGCTTCCGTCCGAAGCTGCGTGTACTACTAGTAGTTAATAAAACTTTTTTTCAACTTTCAAATCAGCTGTTTTCAGTTTACTCAAATTCGTTAATTAAATAAAAATTGACAGCATCTGGGTACATTATTCAAAATATGAGAGCTAATTTAAATTTAAAACTTAAGTAGATACGAAGTTGGCTATAGCATTTCCAATCAATTAGAAACTTTTAAGCTACAACTGTCCAAAAGTGACCTGAGGAACTATTACTAGTCGTGCTGAAACAATGTAGCATTTTACTAAATACGCCAATCTAGAAGAAGTTGTCATCAAAAATTGGTTTTTAATCCATCCTAATGCTTTTACTTTCTTCATTTTGTAGATTTACGCTTTTCAATGCTTAACAGCTCGGTTTTTTGCGATAAGTTATTAAGCACTACCTTTTAACATTAAAATTAGAAACGGTAAATTCTGAAAATATCTTGAAAACCTCAATCGAAAACTGCACTGGACACGTCTCGATAATAGAAATATGAAATAATTAAAGAAGAAGACTAAAAACAAAAAAAAATAAAAAATATATGGAAAATTGGTACCAATGACCGCAAAACGTGCCATCAAATAGTCAACAACAACTATAAATTTTTATAATAAAAATGTTTCTCAATAGTAACAAAAAAAAAATACTCGTTTGACATTTCATTGCTACTTTTGAAACCGCAAAAACAACAACACGAAAATATTATATGATTTTAACCGAACGACAATTGTAAAAACTATATGAGAAATATATCAGATTCTTTTTGTAAAAATTTCTTTTTATCCATTAATTCATATTATAAATAATTTTTTAGCACATAGACATATTCATAAATATATACATATGTATGTACTTATTAGGTAGGGCAAAATAAACTTTTTTGTTCATAAGCATGAAAAAATAGTAAATAATAGCAAAAAAAATTGAATTGATGTTTGCAATTTTCTTATAAAACTTGAAACGTTATGAATACCTTCCACAACTTTATTCAGAAACGTTAAAACTGAAAACAAGATAAGCGGTATAATGTGGTTTAAATTGGATATCTTGAAAACCAGTGATCTTACATTTAACTATAAAGAATTCCTATGAGAAATAAATTTCCTTTAAAATAGTTACCAAACATTTTTACTTAAAGAACCGATCGAACATGTAGCCCCAAGAATCAATCAATGTTGCGCAAAACTGAGTTTGAAAAATTGACTTTCATTTTCATATACTTTGTGTATAGGTGTTACACCATATATATACTCTTAGTTGTTAGAGAAAGATATTAGAAAGCGTTAATATATCAAATAAAAGGAATTGGAAATAATTTTAAACCAGCTAATTATTTTTCCACCGAAGGGACAGAATGGATCTTAGTCTCATTAACAGTTTTTGACTGCTTCTTCAGAATTTGTATGAAATCAATGCAAAAGCAAAATGGATTTTAGTGTTTCCCTATAAAGACTGCCCGACTCGGGTTTTCAAATGTTTTTGAAAGAAAATAAAACGCAATCAATTGGTGCCCATTTTTCTGTCAAGCAAATAATAGGTTCTTGCAGTTGGTATGTCAATAATTTTGAGTTCCAGTGGCTGTTCGAAAAATATTGGAATATAATGAAAGATTTTTCAAAATCCGTACAAAATTAATGTAATTTTTTTTTATTTGCGATGAGTCAATAATAGGTATTTACCAGATTAAATCTATGGACATGCTCAACCATAAGTAAAGTGTGTCCCAATAAGAGTGAAATTTTTAAATTTTGTATAATTTGTTTTCGTGCAAGTGGCAACTCTAAAATTTGGCAGCTGTAACCTATGAGTGTTTCGATTATTAAAAATGGAGTAGCGCTACACGAAAGAACAACGCGTTATCATTGTGAAACCCCTTTAAAAAAATTGGAAAAGTTTGCAAAATTCAATCTTTACCGATGAAGCGCATTTCCATCTGAATGGCTTCTTAAATAAACAAAATTGTTGAATTTGGAGCTCAGAAAATAATCCTAACGCGATCCATGAGAAACAAATCTGGTGCGGATTTTGGTCAGGCGGCGTGACTGGACCTTATTTTTTTTAAAATGAGGCCAGAATTGCAGTGAAACAATGAAACAATCAATTTATTACAGCAACGACTTCCAGACCAAATCATTTCATGAAATTATGATGTCAACTGGCAACCAAAATCATGCGATTTCTTTTTCCTAGGGGTTTTGTGAAATCTCGGGCTGATGAAAATAAACCAGAAACAATCCCTCAGTTCAAGGCCGAGATACAACGCGTCGTCGGTAAGATACAGCCACATCTTTGTGAAAAAGTCATCGAAAATTTCATGAAAAGAGCAATAGTCTGTCATCTGAGCCGCGGTAGCCATTTCCCAGATATTTTCTTCCATACTTAATCGGAACATATTTACTTTTTAATGGTTAAATTAAAAAGTGCACACTTATTGGCACGCCTTTTACATATGGGCAATTCCACCGAAAGGTACACCATGACAAAAAAATTAAAGGTTATTAAAAAAGCGTTATTATCTGGTATTATCTTAGAAAAATATTCAAATTTTATTAATTTAAACAATTTATACTTGAATTCATTCACAACAGTGGGCAAACCGACTTCAAAATTGCACAAATGCAGTTTCTCTTTTTTGTAATTTTAAAGAGTATTTTGTCCTAAGTATTTAAATATATAAGAGAGATGATGATGATAGTCATTCCGAATAATCTCTCTCCCAACATCAATAAGCTAAAAAAAATATAAAGACATCAACCTAATCTCTATTAACTGTAAATTTTTAATTTGCTTTAGTTCATGTTCTAATGTCCCGTCCGACATCAAAAAACATTATTTGTTCTCATTTCGTGGTTAAGAACAGCAGCAAATGTGTCAAAATACAGGGTGTTTTTTTAGAGGTTTGTTTTTTGAATAGAGATAAAACTGACATTTTATGGTCAAATCTGGCAACTCTAATGTCATTTATGTTTAGTTTGGTTTGCCATTTCATCATGAACAGGTTGACAAAAGAACAACGCTTGCAAATCGTGCAAATTTATTTCGAAAATAATGGTTCAGTTCGCGAAGTTTACCGCAAGCTCCGTCCATTTTATGGTCGACATAATCGTCCATCAGAGCAATTAATGGATCGTTTTTGCACTACGTTTACTCTATGTGATAATACGCATCCGCAGAGACGTCGAACAGTGCACACCGAAGAAACAATTGCCGCTGTAGAGCAAAATGTTGAAGAGGACCCGAATGAATCAATTCGCCACCGTGCACAGCAATTGGAGCTTTGTCCATCAACTTTATGGAAGATTTTGCGCAAAGATCTTGGCTTGCGACCTTACAAGATCTAGCTTGTGCAAGAATTAAGGCCGCGAGACCATGCAATGCGTCGTGATTTTGGTGTATGGGCCGAAAATGAGATTGATCTCGATGCTGATTTTCATCGCAAAATTTTGTTCAGTGATGAGGCTCATTTTTGGTTGAATGGCTACGTCAACAAGCAAAATTGCCGCATTTGGAGTGAAGAGAATCCACATGAGACCCTTGAGACGCAATTACATCCACAAAAACTGACTGTTTGGTGTGCTCTATGGGCTGGTGGAGTCATTGGGCCATACTTCTTCCGAAATAATGCTGGAGAGTCAGTTACCGTTAATGGAGACCGGTATAGAGCCATGATAACCGACTATTTTGTTCAAGAATTGGATGGCATGAATGTGGATGAGTTGTGGTTCCAACAAGACGGCGCTACATGCCACACAGCGCACGTCACAATCGATTTATTGAAGGAAACATTCGATGTGCGCATAATTTCGCGGAATGGACCTGTCAATTGGCCACCAAGATCGTGTGATTTGACACCATTGGATTATTTTCTTTGGGGATATGTGAAGTCGCTCGTCTACGCCAACAAACCAGAAACGTTAGGGGACTTGGAAGCCAACATTCGTGGCGTTATTGCCGACATACGGCCCCATATGCTCGAAAAAGTGGTTCAAAATTGGACCTGTATAATTGGCTTTATTCGCGCCAGCCGCGGCGGCCACATGCCCGAAATTATATTTAAACATTAATGGCATAAAATTATCCTTCCAATAAAGCCAAATTGATGGACATTAAAACGATTTTCTTGTGTTTTATTTCAATTCGAAGCTCTATACCTCTAAAAAAAACACCCTTCATTTGTTTAAACAGAGTTTTATGAATACAATTAAAAAAAGAAACAACGAGTGCAAAAAAGTAAAATTTTAAATTTTTAGAGCTGTTTGAAGTTTGTCCCGTGCGAAAAATTTTGTAAAACTTTTGTAATTTAAAGTAAATATATACTATATAAATATATAATACACACATATTTTATATTTATATAGTATATATTTACTTTAAATTACAAAAGTTTTACAAAAATTTTTCGGACATATATATATATATACTTACATATATATATTAAGCCACAACAAGGAAGACGTTTGCTGTTTTTTAACGAAACTCATACAGCAGTTACAAAGTCAGTATGGAAATTTTATAAATATATTTGTGTTCTCAGATGGTAGCAGCTCGCAGTGTAAAAAAAATGCATGTTTTCCAGCATTTTGATTTTTTAAGAGAATTCCGGTTCAAATACATGGAATGAAACTACTTCGCAAGTTCACATGGAAAAGGCGCAGTCGATGGAGTAGAAGCAAATTTAAAAAGAAAAGTTTGGCAAATAACTAAATCAAAAAAATGTCGTTTTACTTGATGCTTTCGCTTTTTTCAAATGCACACAAAATAACATTAACTGTTTTCACTACAATTAGTAGACAAAAGGAAGGATGTGTCAAGCATCCCTGATACCCATAAACTGCATAGCTTTTCTTGTGATGGTCACCAAATTAAAGCAGTTCGGACTGCATATTCTTTTAAGAAAAATACTTAATTACATACGTTTATTACTGATTCCTATTTTCTTGCCTAAAATTGATCTCGACCATTTAATTTGACTTTGAATATTAAATTTGATTTTTTAATTACTATATAAATCTTAAATATTGTTACGTACATACATAAATATCAAGAAATCTTATGAATACATGAAAAATTTACCAAGTAAACCATAATGGAAAAATATGTCCCATTCGAAATGTCCCGTCACGACTCATATCATACTTTGTAAGAAAAAAAATAAAAAAGATTTTTCAATTGAACGAAATTTAATAAAAAGTTCTATTATTCCATAACATTTTAAAATTAGTTGCGTTAAAAAATGTGTGTAGGTTTCGCTGACTTATGCTTTTCTATAAATGGCAATGAAAAACACTTCCATTTTTTGTCCCATTCGAATTGCTCTTTTATTGCCTTTATCTTGGAACAGGTAGTACGTCTGCCCTAAAATTTACCACTAAATATAGTGCAACCAAAGGGCTATTCCTATGAGTAACAGAAGAAAAAAAAAGTGTTTTACTTTGATTTTTATTCCACTTTAAAAGTGTACGACGGTCCCATTCGACAGTATGGAAATGCCCATATGTCCTTTTGTTATGAGCATTACGCATTACCACAGTAGAAAAGCTTTTTTCATCGCAGAAACGATATAAATTTGTGTGTGAAATTCAAAATATCTTCTGTGCCTGAAAGCTTTAAAACTTGAGAGCATACTTTTAGGCTGAACTTAAAATATCACAAGGCACTACAGTTACTACTTTATAAAGAAACTTTAAAGAAAGGTTTATATATTTTAAAAATGTTCCATGAAACTTTCTATAAAAGCAAATGGTTAGATAGTTCGCCCTAGTTAACTGGTTTGAAACAATGTGCAATAATGTAGCATATTAGTGAAGTATATTGTATCCACTTTATAAAAATCAATTTATTTTTCTTTTATCGATTTTATATGAACTGTACCGACTTTCCAAAAATTAAAATGAAAAATGGTAAAAGTGGAAAATTTGTAAACTTTGACAAAAAAAAAATAAAATTCGTATCTCCGGATTCCGGAACTTTTTTATAAATAATGAAATGGTTGGCTAAAAGCTAAAGTTGTAGCTTTAGAAGGAACAAAATATATTGACTTTTATGAAATGCTCTTATTAATTTATTTGTATCAAAATTTACAAAAATTACATATTGATAAAAATTTCATAGATTACACTTTTCAAAAAATGTTTGCTTAAGGTTTTGTATTCTATATGTGAAGTACAGGTAGTCCCCGACTTACGACCGAGATAGGTTCCTAGTCATCGACCGAGATAGGTTCCTAGTCATCGGTCGTAAGTCGTAAGTCGAGTTTCATAAAAAATAACTAAAGAAAAATATTACATACATACTGTACTACTAGTTCCAGCCATTTTTGGGATGATATAAAATTATTCACTTAAACAAACGTATTATTTGTACTGAAATAAATCGAATCCTTGTACATACTACTGTTTTTTTTTTTAATTTTTTCTCATATACATATTTTAGGGACTCCCCGAAACTATTTTAAGCATTTTCTATGAAAAAAATTGAAAAAAAAATTGGTCGTAAGTGCGGATGGTCGTAAGTCGAACGGTCGTAAATCGGGGACTACTTGTATGTTGATTTTGTTAAAATTGGGGCTTAAAAAGTCAAAATTGAGAAATTTTGCAAACTTTAACAGTAAAAAAATATATATCCCCGGATTTTCTTTATTCTCTTATAGATTATGTAAGAAAGTATGGTTAAACAAAATTCAAAGCCTTTTTTCACAATTTTTTTTTATGAACTTTTCCTGTTGCAATATTTGAAGAATAAAAGATTTTTATTTCTTCACATTTTGCAATACTTTACAATACTTAATTGTGTCAGTTGTAATAAGTAGCTTATAGCGAGAGGGGAGGTGCTTTTGGTTTTGAATTAATTCAAAGAAGCAGTTCTTCAAAGACTTAAAAAGCTAAATTTTATTACGAACGCAAAAATTTGTGCAAATGATTCTCCTTGAAAAACGGTTTTCGCAAATGTAAAAAATCCAATGCGAATTAAAAAATAAGGGTGTTAAGGCATGGAATAAATGAGCAAAAATTATCCAAGCAAGTTAACATCGAATTTCTTACTTTTTTTTATAGCAGTTTCAACAACATTATTTACGCATTTGTATGCAAGTAAGTACGTATATGTACTATTTCACTAAGGTCAAGAATATATTGTAGTTTTAATTCAAGTTTTTGTGATTGAAATAATTTTGATATGATCATTTTTTTTCTATGCCTTTCAAACATTTGCAAAGATATTAAAATATTTAAATATGTTAATATTTGCAAAATCATAACAAGTGATGTTAAAATATTTAAAACAAATTTCGCTTGAGTGTGAATTATTAGTGCAAATATTTTAGCAAAATACATAGAATAGAATTACGCCTCATGTGTACGTGTTGAATTAAAGATTTTACAAGGTTGCTGAAGTCACGGCTATAGAGAGTTAAATAGGCGGGACACACAATATATTGCGACTAAGCAAATATTTAGCACTACTATTGTGCGTAACTTATTTTTCATAACAATAAAATATATACTAACGTTACGTCACGCTCGGGTCAGTTTTTTTTTTTTAATCAAATTAGCCTATTTTTATTATTAAGCTAATGTTATTTTATGTGTACTATAACTAGAATACAAAGAAGCCCTGAGTATTTTGAATTTTTTCTTGACATTCAACTGCTACCAAAATATGTAGTCATCAATTCAATCGGAAGGTGAAGAAGATTAACAAATTGGCTATCGTCAACTATTCTTACTACATTGCAAAGTTTAATTGGGTGAAAATTATTTAAGTTTATTTCTAATTTATTTTATTGAGTGGAATCTGACGTATTTATCGCTTTGAACCGTTTTCAGTCACAAGATCGCATACTATGTATCTGTACTACACGCTCTCAGAAAGTCGTATTAGCTGACTCATTCAATAGTTGTTTTTGATCGTATGTATGTTTGAAACACAATAGTTAATTTGATTTTGACGATAATAAAACTAAAAATAAAATTTAATTGTTTGTCAACAAAGGAAGAGACAAAGCAAATTGTTTATTTTAAATGTACTCCACGAAAGTTTTTTCAAATTAAACATTGCAATTATTTCACAATTATGTACTTGTACAATTAGCATTAATTTAGTCATTCTTTAAGTACAAATATTATTAATGTTATCATTAATAATAAAAAATATGCCATTTTTTTCGCTGAAATGTTTTTGATGTTTATTTAAATTTTGCCTTTATTTAACTTAAGTCTTTAACAGAATTTTGTTTTTATTTCCTCAAGCTGACTTATTATTTCTGTGGAAAAGTATTATATATTCTTGAAATGTTTTGAATATATTGTTTAATTAGTGACACATTCATATGTACATATTTCTTTTGTACTACGAAAATGTAAATGAGAGTTATCATAAAGTCCATGTTGAAATGAACCAGAAAATATCAATACTTTGAAAGATTAATATTGAAGAGCTATTTGTCCGCAAACTGAAATATCAGAAGTGAAACTAAGTCTGAGGTAAAACATTATTCTTATCAAAATGAAAAGGTGACTGAGTCAATTAACTTTTAAAATAATTGAAAAATACCAAGGAACATTGCAAAAGTCAGACAATTAAAAAAATGCAGTATTGAATAGTTTCGAAAGTAATTGAAAAAGTCTACAAAAGTCAAAAAGTATAAGAGAAGATAGTAACAAAAAATATCAAAAAGTTGTAATATATTGACTAGTATCGAAAATATAATTGTTATATACAAAAAAAAACATCGATAAGTCGATAAAAGTTGAAGAATCGATGAAAGTCTGATAGTATCTATAAGCATCGCAACAGTGCGTATGTGACGAAAAGTACCTAATGGTATAAAAAGTATTGAAATGGTCGACAGCAGTTAAAAAGTATCGGAAAACATTGAAAAGGCAAAAAGTGTCAAAATAAGCATCAATAAAGCTGATTAAGGTCGGGCGATGTGGAATTGTTTCGTATAAACCGATAGGGTCGCGAAGTATCGAACAAGCGAAAAATATTAAAAAAGCCGAGATGGCTAAAATAAAAGGAACAGGAAAATGTTAACAAAAACGTCCAGATCAATGATCAGTAAAATTTGAAAAATCTGCCTATAGTTAGCAACTTTAAAAAGATCATCTTGTTCTTAAAAATACATGTTTTGCTTAAAACATCAATTTTTAAATAAGATTTTATAATATTTCTTTCATCATTTCGTAAGTAAATTTTCTCCTATCGCGTCTGATTTTTTTAGAAAATTGAGCTTAAGTGTGTCAAAAGCACTGATTCTATTCATTTTGATGAATGGGGCCTTTGAATTTTCTGAGAACAAAAAATAAGTCAAGTGGCTAACTGCTCTCTTAGTCGCAGTATTTGTTTTAGTTCAAAGCTTGCTCTCAAGAGTGCGCTAGTGTCACGAAATGATAAATCAAGTTATAATCAAGTATTAATCTTCTCAGTAGTTTAGAAGCCACGACTTATCAAATTATAAGCGCACTTTATGAATACATTTTTCAAGCTTTAGTACCTCTTCAGCTCAGCAATTTAGGTTCATGTGTCTTTATGTGTTTGCATAAGCTTGTAACCATATATACCCATTTCTCGTTTTCAATATGGACGGAAAGTTTCGAAGTCTCTTAAAAACAAAAAACCTTTCAAAAAATGACCCAAAATACCATCTTCCATAAAAATTTTCAGAGTCCATTAACTCGATCAATGAGTGCCAATTTAATTTTCCACACCATCGCAATCATCATGTACGTTGCTGCCCAGAGGTCGAGCAGTGGCTCAAAGAGCGTAAAAATGTGGACAAGAAGGCGCTTAATGAGCGTAAAGGAGTATTAAAGAGCGTAAAAAGCATACATGTATACAGAGTCATTAATACATGTTTATCTTTGCTTGTGGTAGTGGGCACCACTGATCATGCACTAAATTTTTTTTAGTTCCAAATAGTCTCACTAAATTATATGTAACAAACTTATGCGAATCATTAACTTAATTGGATATAAAAGACACCAAAAGTCAATGAAACCTTTAAAATAGAAACCTTTTTAGATTAGGCACATATTCATTCTATGATCCTTTATGTCTCGAAAACTATCCGCATCTGAGGCACAGAGCAAAGAAAAATTTTAGAGCGCACTTTTAATTATGAGTTGAGGCGTTTTCAAAAGTAACGAGTTTATTTTCAAAGATTTTCAAATTTTGCTCAAAACATTTTAAACACCCCCTAATTATTTAGCACAATCATACATACAAATATCAGATTTTCTCCAATGCTGGCCTTCAGACGGTTGGTTGGATAGGAAATAAATATTTACTTTAGTAATTGAGGCGCCCAGTTGCAAAACCGGCCAATTCCTTTTTTTCATGCTTTTGGAAAAACAACGAAAAGCGTTTATCTTCATCTATGTTCCTTAAAAAATTAAAACGTATTTTCTACATAATAGCTAATAAAATTTCGTACTCAACACACGTCAGATCAGACTTTTCGGGTTTCATCTGTCCATGTTATTGAGAAAACAAATTTGGACTTGGCGAATTATGATCCAATAAACATGGACTTGACTGGTTTTGGCATAGTAATCAACCAATTTTTTTTGAAATAAGTCGACTTGATTGGTTTTGGTATTAATGTACTGTACTTGGACTGAAAAAAAGTTCATGAACTTGACCGGTTTTGTAATTGCATCAAAAATAAATTTAAAAAATGTAATATATCTGTCAAAAAAATGTTTTTAATTTAAAAACATTGTAAAAAGATAAAGTATGGTCTAATTTTTGATATATGAAAATATCTCAAAATTGGTTTTTTTTTGGACTTGGCCGGTTTTGCATCTGGACGCCTCAGTTGTCGGGCTCTTTATAAAATACGTTTTATATTTGAAATTTTGGCATGTACCTCAAATTAAAAAGATTTTGCATAACATTTCCTTAGAAGTCAGGATCATGGGCTCTAGGTTTCCAGAAATACTTTACTTTGAGAAAAAAAACCAAAATTATTTAATTATTTTAGGTGGAAAACAGAAAAAGAATTTTGAATTTAAAAACTGACGTCATTGCGCAAAATGACAACAGAACTTCGATTCACCTAACCAAAACCGATAAATTGCATGAAGCCTGATTCGAGTAAACTAAAATGACAGTACTACTTAGTTCAAAAACGTACACACAATAAAAATCATTAGGTATTACAAACAGAAAATATGTACAAGTGGCATTCTTCGCCATTTATCTCCGATTTTACTGAATTTGTTCTTGTGGGCATCAATCGACTTTATTTAAAAAAAATCAAAATCAGACAACTCAAGGTACAATTCTGCGCAACGTGCTAAAAGTGTGTGACCTGAATAAAATCTATATTTAAACTATAATCAAAGTGTTCTCGGAATAATATATATATATATATATATCTACATATCTTGGATGTATACAAAAAGTCTGACAACTTTCATAACAATAATTCAATTTACAAGATAACTACACGTACTAAGTATGTATGCATGTGGATGTACTCATAAAAGTTTCATTTAAATTTTAAGTGACAGAATTAATGTTAAGCCGCCTTCTTGTCACCACCCTCAATTCGCAACTATCACATTCAAGCAGATCTAAGCTTTTAGTTCAACATATGTACGCGAGTAAATCAGCGCTACGACCTCAAACTTTTGCAACAGGAAACACTGCAGCAGACGTTTACGCATCTCTTAAATTAAAGCGGCGAGCATTGTAGTTATTCGATGAAAATACAAATTCTTATGTCTGAATTGTGCTATGTGTTTTCAGACAAAGTTTTCAATTAAGTAAACATTAATATTCTGTGTGAAAAGTTTAAGTAAAATTCGCATAAAGCAACTTACACCGCCAAATAAAAATTTCCGCTTTTAATTTAAAAATCAAAATAGAAACTAAAGCGCTCCGTTTTACTAAATGATTTATTTTTTTGAAAGCATATTAATACAACTACGCATGCGTCAAATTGATATGGGTAAAACGTGACCCGGTTGTAATTAAAACTACAGCAAAAATGCAAAAACAGACTCACAGCTGCTTATAATTTGTTTTTTATTTTTGTTTTTTTTTTTGTTGTTTAAAAATTTTGTCAACATGTTTTCATAATTTATATTTTTATGTTGTTTTTTTTTTTAAGTTTTTGTATTTTCATAATACAAAAATCTTTTGTTTTCAACTGTATTGCGGATGTAAATAAATTATACAAGTTTTCAGCGGTTAACAACCTTTTAGAAAAATATTTCTTATTTTTAATATCAAAATTAATAAAGAAGTCATTTTTAGAATGAATAATTCCAATACAAAATGTTTTTTTTCGAAAATGGTTTCCTAATAACTTTAAAAATAATAAAACAAAGTATGCAGCAACCTTTTTTAGCACAAATATGTTGTTTTAAAAGAGAAATTATTAAAATCAGTCCAGTATATTTTGCGCCAAAGCGTTACAAACCATTTCCATGCAAATTGTGTAGATATAGATAATAAAGCAAAAAAAATGTAGTTTAAGGTTATGGATCACTTTTACGATTGCACGTAAATGTAAATGCGTAATGTAAGTACATCACGACTGCTCTACCGATTGCATGTATGCGAAGTTTTCTCTAGGTTGCTTAAGAAATACAGTCTTATGTATGAAAAGTCTATTCCACTGAAATATTTGTTGTCTGAATACGCATAGTGCGGATCTTTACGACTTCCTCGCACAGCATTATTTAAGGTGCTTATTTTGAGCTTAAAGAAACTTTACCTTTGGAAATCATCGAAAAATTTCCAGAAAAAGCTTATGATTCTTTTTAATTCTTTTTTTAATTGAGCTTGATTTTCCCCAAAATGTAACAATATCTAAGGGTTAAAAAAAAAAAAACGCTTGTTACTCGTACTTGCAATTGTTACTTTATTCATACAAAGCGTTTCCTTGCGCTTAGCAATTTCTTAATATTTACTGTATATTCAATAAGTTTTCATATTTATGTACTAAATTTATCACAAAAGACTGAATATCAAAACAGACTTGGTAAATTGCGCGCACATTTACAGGCAACTTCTGAACAAAAATAAGTAAAATGAATTCATAATGCTTCAGTGCATACTACGTTTTTAATAAAAAATATTTACGTGATATTTGAGGCTTATATTTCAAATGTCAGTAATGAGCTTAACAGGTGTTTGTTATTACAAGTTATATGTAAATATTGAACTTTGTAACAGATCCGCTGAGAATGCCTACTAAAAAGGCGAAATATTGAACGAATATGAGAAATTAAAATTGTGAAACAATCGATTTTTTATTGTTTCATGATCTCAAAGCTCGCAACCAAAGTCATTAAAACCAAATTTTTTCGAAATTTTTCCGAATTGAATGCGATAATCACGAGACGGATTTTGGCAACAAATTTCATAGTCAATATAACAAGGAAGCATTAAGCTTACGAATTAAAATAGAAAACCTTCTAAAAGCTATCACGCTCAATTCAAGAAATTTCACAAGTATTGAAATCGATAAGCGATTTTAAGATACAGATCCAGGCGTCCAGTTGCGAAACCGGCCAAGTGTTTTTTCATGCTTTTGAAAAAAACAACGAAAAACGTTTATCTGCCTTTATTATTGAGAAAACAATTTTGGACTTGGCGGGTTATGATCCATTTAACATGGACTTGGCCGGCTTTGACATAGTAATCAACAAGTTAGTTTGAAAAAAAGTAAACTTGGCCGATTTTGATATCAATGTACTGGGACTTGGCCGGTTTTGATATCAATGAACTGGACTTGGCCGGATATGATTTCAAGGTGTCCTAATGTGCACTAAAACGTATGCGGATCCGAAACGGATACGAAACGGACCTCATAAGCGGAAAAAAACCGGAGTCCGCTTTTGCGGATCCGTAGCGGGTCCGAAGCGAACGTCATATACGGATCCGCTTCGGATTTGTTTTTCGTGTCCGTAACAGATCCGAAACGGACCTCATAAACGAAAAAAACCGGAATCCGCTTTTTCGTATACGTAACGGATCCGAAACGGACCTCATTTACGGAAAAAAACCGGAATCCGAAACGGATCCGTTTGGCACATTGGGGTTGGACTTGACTGATTTTGAATACAATTCAATTGAAATAATACGTAATCGTGAGAATTTTTGTGTATGCATTTTTCCAATTGTGACAAAATTTCAGCTCATTGAACAGAATTTATAAATAAATTATAGCAAGTTAATGAACTTGGGCGGTGTTGAAATATAGTTTTTGGACTTGGCCGATTTTGAAACCTATGCATCAAAAATAAATTGAAAAAATTTTAATATATATCTGTTAAAAAATTTTTTTTAATCTGAAAACATAGTAGAACGATATAGCATGTCTAAATTTTGATATATGAGAATATCCCAAAACTTTATTCTTTTGGACTTGGCCGGTCTTGCAAAGTTCGCTTTTTATATTTATAATTGGTACTTTCTCAAAATGAACCTATAAACATCAATCACATGAAAAACTAAGGCTGAATTTCTGCAAACTGGACCGATTCAAAATTTATGATTTTGAAAAAGCCCTATGAAATAGTGTTCTTTTATGTTCTGCGCACTGTTAATTTGACTGATACCTTAAAAATACCAAAAACGACCTCTTCCACAACATGTTTTAAGGTAATCAAAATCGTACATAGTGAATGTTCTTCAGCAGCCCATTTTCTTTTCTGTTGTAAAATAATTACGCTGACCATATTTTTAAAAGCTAAGCCCGGGACAAAAATACTTTTGCGAAAAAGGTTATAATCCAAATTTCTTTTGCTGCAAATGGTTGATGACTTTTTTTTTGGGAACTTAGGTAAACTATTAAACTGTTGCTTATTGAAAAAACTCATTTAAAAAGGACAGCAAAACTTTGATATCCAAATACGATACAAATACGGGACTATAGACTAAAACTTAAATAAGGGACATCTGCACGTCACGTATTTCTTCAAAAAAATCCAGAACAGCAAACTGAAATACAGGACTGTTCCGGGAAATGCGAGACGGATGGTCACCGTATTAATAATGGAAGTACAAAATTAGAAAACACTTTGCAAATGAGTGGTAATACCAACAAAAAAAAGTCTGGCATCTCTCTTGTAGATAATTTTTTTTTGGTACAAGAAAAATTTCTTCGTTTAACTAATACCTTAAAAGGCATCGACAAGAAATCGATTTTAAGCCACTTTTTTCAACCATTTTGGATTTCCTCTGACGTCGCTCTATGTTGATGTTTGAATCAAGGACTATAATAACGTAAACCATTAAATAATATTCACATATGAAAAACCGTTGTATATTTTACTTATTGAGTTTTTTTTTTTCATATTTTACTACGTGGCCGAATCTTAAAAATATCTGGCTTAGCTCTTAGAAAAGTTTGGAAACGACTGCAATAGTTCATTGTATCTGTTCAATGTTGTTGTAATTCACTTTATTTTTTAATGTGAAATATTTATTAGTATATTTTTTTAAAAAGTTTTTAAACAACAAAACCTTTTTTTTACACTTGCATACTAATTTTTTTAACTATCAACTTTAAGTTCGAAAATGTTATTGTTTTTTATATTTTAAGTTATGAAAGTGTTTTCGTGTTCTTGTAATTGTAAAAAAATTAATTTGCAGTCAATTCAACCTTTAAAGTTATTAACCCAGAAATATAACACAAAACAAACTCATACCATAATAAATGGTTAATAAATAAATATTCTAAATATTAAGTATTTTGCAAAACGCAAATGAGTTAATATAATTTATAACTTAATGAGGCAATTAAGTTTTCTATAATATTGAATATATATATATATAAAGTTAAATATCGTGAGATCGGCAAAAAACGTCGTGAGTGATTATTGCGACAGATGTGCACATGTGTCTAGGACTAAGTACATTGATTTTCACATCAATTTTTTATTAGAAGATGTAATTATTTTATGCTTTTAGCGAACACAACTGAACTTTTCGCAGAAAATAAATAATATAAATAATTTAATTTGTGCTATAGAGTGGAGCGAACATGATTTATTTTTTAATTAAGATAATTCTCTGTGAATAAAAATATTTAAAATGAATAAAAATCTCGTACTGAAATAATACCGCAAAAATTCGATAAATGGCAAAAGTCTTATTAATACTAAAAATGTCGCACCGTCAAAACAACAGGGCCACAAATCAAAATAACGAGTTTTCGAGTTATGTATACCACTACATAGCTCATTAAGTGCTCTTAGTTTTAGTCTTGTCACCATATTTCTAGCTTCTAAAATAAATTTTTAGGTAGAGAATATTTTGCTCTGAATTTATTCTAAACAAAACAACACCGCCTCATTTCAAAATAATAATATTTTACTATTATATCTTTGTGATATAAAGAAAAAACTATGAACATAAAAAAGCCTTAATTCGAAAAAAGCATTTTTAAAGTTTTCCTTTTAAGTTTTTACTGAAGTAAATCGAAACAACGCGGTATAGTCCTTAAAAACCAAAAATATTGTCAATCAAACTAATTGCTACACTGTCATATTCCAAAATTTTTTGAAGTTACTTTTTAGATTTCTGTGATTGCAGTTTGTAGTATTTCAGTTCAAGACTGTCATAGCTATAAATATGACTGTCTTCAAATTCTGTGTGAAGCTTGATAACTTGAATCTCAATTTTCTCGAAACTTAGAATTTTGAAATGTGGCCCTGTTGTTCTGACGGTGCGATATTAAGAAATATAAAAAATCTCTAAGAAGCCGAATGGGAATGAGAAGTATCGATAAGTAGCCGAACACTGCTGAAAACTGTAAGTAGAATATGTTTATATAGCAAATTTATGTCAATAGATATCGAAAAAATCAATATACATAAATCGAACAATGTCGAATAGCATCGAAAAGTATTAAACAATTGAATATTGTTAGAAAGTATCGAATAATATTGAAAAGTCGATAAAAGCAGAAAAATGTTGAATGCTACAAACAAATCAATAAATATCAAATAATGAAAAAAAAAAAATTTAAGCAAATTACTAAATGCCGAATGGTAGTGAAAAGTATAAAATGTCAATAATAAAAACAAGGTTGAAAAATATCAAATAAGTAGCATCAAAAAAGTCACAAAATTTCGAAAATTATCGCATTATATCGAAAAAGCCGATAAAGCTTGAATGTCATAGCTTTGGTTAGAAAGAGAAAAAAAGACTTTACTCTGTCAGTGATGGCATTTGGGTTTTGTTTAAATGTAGTGAATCGAAACTTGGACATTAACACCAAAATACCGAAAATATTATCATAGAGCTCTCTTTAAAAAGAGCATAAATTAAATATTCTTGCAAGACTATAAAATATAAAAAATATATATTAATATATAATATAATATGTATAAAATATAATGTACATAAACTATAAAACATATAAAATAATATATATAAAAAGTAGATTAACTTTGTTCCCAAGCTGAGAAATTTTTATTTTAATTCATTTTATCTTCAAAGATTCAAAGAGAGGATTAAAGAAGACATCGTAAAAAATGCTAACTCAAGGGTCAACTTCCAATATAACTAGGCAAGTCTGGCAGAAATGGTATGCCAGGACATAGTGTCTCGTCAGTTGTTGCAGACATAGCTGGCCACTGCCTCATCGGCAGACATGCGGAAAGATTAGGTGTTAGATCTTTTGACTTCTGTAGAGGTTGTGGAGAAGTGGAGAAGAAGGAAAGCAATAAGTATGTTCTCTGCTCCTGCTCCGCTTTTGCTGGAAAACGTCACGAAACAGTTGATTCGTTTTTAATTGATGACCTGGATGACCTTGGACCTGCTTAAGTAGGTCAGCTATTTAGTTTTCATACGAAATCAGTGAGAAGATAAAGTCAGACACCCTATAATATTACAATGGATCACATTTGGTCTAAGTGAGTCGATTCGTAACGGACTGCTGCTCCTACCTAACCAAACGTATCCTCAAAGAGACCCAATTTTTCAATGTCTTTCATTTTTCAAAAGACTCGGAGCTATGGTTTAAAAGATCTTTCACAAGTCTTTGAATATTAAAAACTACAGGTTCTCCAAATGTTTTTCACCTGCACTGCGAAATATTATGAGACCTTCTAGAAGCTCTACATTTCTAAAGATACTTCAAACATCTGAGTATTTCTGAACTTACAATCCTCTGAAGTCAATAGTTTCCTGGAGATTACTATTTTCAGGACTTTCATGATATTCAATTAGATATATAAATCTAGAAAAGTTTGTGCCATTTAGGTGTACTCAAGTTCAAGGTGGGCTCCGAGCCTCATAAAAAATTATGTGAACATCAACCAAACTACACATGTGTTTCTTTAGACTAGCATTTCATTTGTGATTTTAGTAATCAAGAAATTTGTGTATATTAAAGGCACCCTCGACTTCAAATTTGGAAACTTTTAAAAGCACTATCCGGCTGAACTTTAATGTTCTCAATTCGCCTCTGATTGGTTATGTTGTATTGAATGCATTTGCGGCGGCAATACACATAAGCTCATAAGGAAATTGATTCTTTACTTGAAGTTTTGGTGAGCATGCCAAAAAATAATGAGGAAGAAATATAAAAAGGTTAGAGAAAAGTATCCCAAGGGCATCAAGTTTGACTTTGTGGATAAAATGAGCATGAATAATTGTTGTTCTATTATATTTGTGCGAAGTTAAAAGATAGCCCATTTGTGGATACTTCATTATTTGAGTTGGCTAGTCCTCGGAATTATTGCACTATATATAAAGCTGTGATATTTTTTTCAAAGTCTTGTGCCATGACCAGGACTGCCAAGTGGCCACTTTTGATGCGGGCAGGCCTTTAATTGCATACCGTAGCTGTAGGCCGTTAACCCGTTAATTGCAAAAATAAGGTAAAACATCTTGTCCTTAATAGTATGTGCTATAGTAAATACATTGCACGAATTATTTATTATTACTGACCAAAATAAAAAGTCTTATTCGAAGTTTGTTAATTTCTCATTTTCAACTTGGCAACTCTGACCATGGTAAACTTACAGATTTTATCTATACAACACAAATTTTAACTTGACCTATACATAGACTTTGTTAAGATTAACAAAAATAATTTAATTATTTGGCAATATATTTTAAATGGCGATTATGACAGCCGTAGGCAATATATCATGGTAAACTATATTTTTTTTTTGTGCAGTTTCTGTCAAAATAATTTTGAATTTTGTGTAGAATTTGTTGGCAAGTTTACATACCCTTACTTATTGTAAGTTATATAATAAATAAAACTATTTATTAACAGGGGAACCCTTTTGTTATTGTCTTACACAAAATGACTTTTCATAATATGTCGTATATATTTATGAACTCATTAGCCATAAATTAGTTAAGGCTTCAACTCTCTAGCATTTTTTATTTAATTAGCGCCAAAAGAATTCTTTTGGAATTTAACTTCATTTAACTTTTATTTTTGTTTACGTTGTTTGCATTTTTTATTTGCAAATCTATTTGTTTTGATGGTTTGTTTGTTTATGTAAATTTTTGACATAATATATGCTTCAGTGAGTTAGTTTTGCGATTTTGGCCTTGTTTTTCTGCTTACGAAAAAACAAATGGCTTATACCTGAAAACTTAAATACGATAGCTAACAGGTAAATGTTTGCATAATTAATTTATGTATAGTTAATTGGCTTATCATTTATTGAATATATTTACATGAGCACATTATTTTACATTTTAATATAAAAGATAAGAGAACCTTCCTGCGAAATTTTTGACAATTTTCCTATCAAAAAATATTTAGGTCGTTAAGGAGTGAATAATGATGACGTTATTGTTTTGTATGTTCGCTTTTTATATGATTTTAGAATATATTCAAAAGCCTTTAATTGAATATGCATATGGAATAAAATCGTAATTAGTTAATTTTATTAAGATCAATAAATCTTAAAAGTCGATTAATTACCTTTAAATGCAAGATCAAAACTTCTTGATTGGTTATGCGAATACACGAAGTCAACAAAACTAAGGACAACAACTTGCAATGAAATCCTCCATAGATCTTCTCGTTTGCATTCAATGATTCACAATTGGGTTTATCTAATCTTACTTAATTCCATTAGATCAGAGTGTATTAAGGCGTACCACGAAAATAAAGTTCACCCGTCACCAGCCAGTCTGATAGCTTACCTCATAACAATTCCAACGAAACTTTTTTTTTTTTGCTTATCAAAATAGATGTTCCCTATTAGATTTTTTTTCGAACGTCATGTATATATTGAAGTACTACATTTAGTAGCTAGAGCTCGTCGAGACCTTTGCAACAATATACTAAATCGCCAAGTCTTAAAGTTTTGACGAGCTCGTTGTAGTGTTCGCCGAAGCATTTACAACTCAATATATACTATACTTGAAGATCGGACATTAAATGGCAGAAAATATTCTGAGGTAAGCTTTCAAACTGGCTGGTGAGCACCAGTGTACTTTTCTTTATTTGTGTAGGGTGTAAAACACCCTAGTGCCATTTGTGGCACATACACTTGAACACTTGGTATATGTATCATCTGTGATCTCTAGACCTACAGAAGGGTTCTTTCACCCCATGCTAGGTTATAAGGAGCTTGATTATTGCAAAGCTAGGCTAAAAAATTTCCATAGACGCTGCTGTTCTAGATAGTAGTATTTCGCTTTTCCGAAATTTTATTAAAGAACACTCCAAGATATTTAACTTCATTAACCACGTTAATGATGGTGCGCTTACTTTCTGTTGATTTTAGGATTACCAATTCCCTGTTCATGACGCCGGATAAAAATCATCTGCGAAAAGATGCAGACCGCTGTTTCAACGAACATGGCATTTCTCAACTCAATAATACCTTTATGAGGTAAAAATATTGGCATTACTTAAGGTGTTACTTTATTCGATACTGCATTGAGTAAGTGCTACGTATGTTGACATTTTTAAATTACACATGCATACATCTCCATATAATACTTACTCCCTGAGTCAAAGTTATTCCTATGAAAATCTACGAAATAGTAAGAATTACACTTGACACACTTAACAAAAATGCGGAACTTAACTAAACTAAAAATGCAACACTTTAAAACCGGTACCGGCGTATAGCAATTTTTATACCGACTCTTCTTACACTGTCACCTATATCACCTATATGTAGCATGCAGTTATCGTTTTTGTTGTTGTTTTTCTTTAACTCTTAACTGCATTTAACAACGCTGACAAGGTAAACGAGCTATAAATGCGGAATTCACATACAACCACCTGTGTTGCGGGTGCATTGACAGCAGTGGCGTAAAATGTGGCAGCCAACTTGTCAATGTAGCTGTCAAGGTTGTGCACGCAACATTATGTTGGTCAAAGTACTGTTGACTTGAATTGTAAACAACAATCAGCTGTTGGTAAAGGAAGTAATAAAGATACAAGCAATAAATAGCTGATTTTATTTTTTCTTAATTATACCACTGCACAGTGGGAGATTGTGCAAATATAAATGAAAGTGCTAGTGATTTAAATAATTTTTACGACAATGGTAAGATATAAGTTAAGAAAGGAAAAAAAATTCTATAAAAGTTTTAAATTTTCTTTGGCTTTAGTACTACAGTGGGCTCAAAGTTAAGCGTTGTACACCAAAAGTGTTATTTGAAAATTCAAGTATTAGCAATTGTTGGATGAAACGCTCTAGCTAATTTGTTTGAAACAAAATGCACTAATGTAGCATATCGACAAAAAGTAAATTGTTTCCACTTCATAAATCTCGATGGGTTTTTCTACTATCGTTTTTGTATGAATTTCATGTATTTTTCGAAAGCTAAAATGAAAAATGATAAAAGTGTAAAATTGCAAACTTCAAACATTAAAAAAAAAGTCTCCGGATTTCTTTAATTTTTTTTTTTTCTGAAAGTATGGTAAGTTCAAATTTTTATATCCATTTCAGATACAACATTCATCCTCAGCCAGGATGCTACCACTTCTATCGCTATAACCACTGCCTGAAAAACGCTACAATACTCTGATAACCTCAACCAAATTAATAGAAATTAATGCCAATTTTGAGAAAAAAAATCCTTAACCACATCTTCTCCTTTGTATGGGAGGTAGGCGTGTCCGAGGGCTGATTTTTTTGTATCTTCAAAATTTCCTTGTCTTAACCTAAAAATACATCTGTACCGAATTTCAAGAGTGTAGCGCTATTTATGGGTTTTCTCTAATAACTTGAAAAATATAAAAAATTGAAAATTTCGAAATCATAATATCAAATTAATGGAAATTTAGACCTATATAGACCCAGTTCCCACCTATATATGGGAGTTAGTCGGATTTTTTCATATTCACAACTTTATGTTGTTTTAATCCAAAAAAAAAATCTGTATCGAATTTCAAGAGTATAGCGATATTATTGAATAGTGTTGGTTAACATTAGCCCCGAATTTATCAATATCAAACATGTTGGGTGAATAAAGTTGTTAAGGTATTGTGCCACTTTATGTGATTTTCTATTTTGCATTGAATACAAACAGTTCACATATCCCACTTGAAAACATCTTGTGGTAATATCTACAACGTTAGATTAAGTACCTGTAAAAAGATGAACTCATCGGACGATTTTCAAAACTTTTAGCAAAATTTTAGCTTAGTTGTTGTAAAAGCGTCGCTTATATTTTTGGTGAAAAGGGGACAGTAAACTAAGTATTATATTGATTTTGATTTATCGAGTAAAATTGATTTCATAAACCTGTCAATATCCTTCTTAGTTTTTAAGATGTTTATTTAGGACAGCAATTGATTTTTGTACGGATTTTCATGTTATGAGTTTTCAAACAAAAAATCTTTTAAACTAACGAATTTTTTGAACTACTCGTATGTTACTATATTCAAATTTAAATTTATTTTCGGAATACTGCATATCAGCGTTCCAGCAAGGCTGTCAAGTAGATGTTATCTACACTGATTTTTCAAATGCTTTCGACAAAATACATCTTTAAATCAAATCCTGTGAAATGTTGGGTTATCACTCCAGTTTTCTGAATTGGCTTAAGTCCTATATAATTTATTACCTATAGCTTTTGATAATGTTAAGTCTGACTGATTTTGTGCAACATCTGGGAGTATTTTGGGTCCATTTTTGTGTGTCATTTTTATTTATGACATTACGTCTCTGTTTGTGCATTGTAAGCGTCAGATGACATCAAAATCTTAGAGTTCAGAAATGATATCGATTCAACACTTCTTCAGAGCGAAATAAACAAACTTCATGCTTGGTGCATTGATAACTCTCTCTTTTTAAATCTTAGTAAATGTGCTTCTATGTCATTTTCTAAGTCCAATATTATGCATCCCTAATCTTATTTAATTTCCAATACTCCACTATAGTCTATAGTCCGGGAATTTAAAGACCTTGGTGTAGTTTTTGTCTCCATTTTCTCCTTCCGTCCCTATCTAGACTACATTATTTCAAAGGCATATGGTATGCTGGCTTTTATTAGGCGTACCTCTTTTCAGGATCCATGTACGTTAAAAATTCTATTCACCAGTCTTTTCGGTCGAAGTTAGAATATGCTTCTTTTATAAAGAATCCATTTTATGAAACGTATATGAACCAACTTGAAAGGATACAAAAATCTTTCACTAGGTTAATTTTTAAGATTTTCTTTCTTCTTATTATTCTGGATGCCTCTTAATGGAATTAAATTAAATTTTTGTTTCACATAGTCATTTGTTGAAAAACTGAAAATTTTAACCTCAATATATCAAAAATCCAATAAGATACAAAAATCTTTTCGTCAAATACATAAGTTCTCAGTACCTCGATTTCAATAGATTAAAACGAGATGACTTGGTGGTTTCCTTATACTTTTTTTAATTAAGCGAATAATAAGTTTCGTGTAATAGTAAGACTTTTTCATATGAATATCTCTTATTGTCTACAAAATAAGCCCATGTTTTGAGCGGTAGCACTCTAATCGAATTTTCTTCCAAGTTCTCAATGGACTCAGATGCTACTCGATCAGACTGAAAGTTTTTAAATAAGATGGCAACAATTGATTTAAATTTAGTTTTTTACAGTATTTGGTAACTATTCTCTTCAAAGACGGTCCATTACCACTCTCCACTATCAAAATGTAAGCACCCACTCAAGAATAAATAAAACATCACAAGAAGCTGGTATACTTTCCCGATAAGTCCAAACATTGGTTCCACATTTCAGCTAGTAATGCCATTAGATACAGTGGGCTCATATAACTCGCAATTTTTGTACAGTTCGAGCCAAAAAAGGGCAAAGGTTTTTTTTTTGTCACGCACAGAAGGGTTTATGTAACTTTGAATATTGTAGAATATATCACATTTTTAATTTTTGGAATTGGTGAAAAATCCAATGAACACATTATATATGACGGTATTGAAGAGAACTATAATGTGGACATTCCAATATACCAATAAGATAAATGGCCGTTGTTAATGGTGTAGCCTTTTTAGAATCATACATAAAAATTCACAAATTATTGCAACTAAAAAAAGTATTTTTTTTAAAAAAAAAACATCATATTTCATAAAAAACCAAAATTCTGAAAATGTGAAATGTGCAGGAACGATATAATCAAAAATTTGTTTCGGTTGAACTTTAAGTGCAAATTGCAATTCGGCATAGTGCCAAGTCTTTTTTCTGAAGATCGCCAAATTTCATTACGCGCCAACAACTATGCGCCTCTTCAACTGAGTTATCGGCATTGACAATGATTTTTTTTTTTTTTTTTTGGTAATTATGTTAAATGTTGCAAAACAAATTTGTACACCAGTCATTTAACTAAAAATGGAAATTGTGGCATGAAAAAAAAAGAACTTAGAGCAAACTACTTGATTTTTTGTCATAGTTGTGCTACGACTCTTAAAAATAGAAAATCAAAGCATTCGAAAATTTTAGTTGCGCAATATATTGCCAGCATATTAATTATATATATTGATTTATTTTCTGATTTATATTATTTTTCTAAATTAGCGCTGAAAATGAAACGAAAAGCCAATCAGTAGGGTTACCAGATGACCAAAAGGCAATTCACTGTAATTATGAAAATTTAAAATTTTTTACTCGTTTTCAAAGGTGATGAGAAAAAAAGTTTGCATTTACAAGCAAATAACCTCAAATCCATGGCATTCATTGGGAGTTTTCGAGGATGACACTTTATAAAAGTTGAGAATGTATGGCAACTCTACAAGATGCCACGATGTGTCTCAATGTAAGATTTTCTAAATTGACATGAAAATGGACAACGCTGACATACTTGTTAATATAGTTAAAATGTTGTTTTGTATTGTGCTCTCAGAAATTAAGATTGCAATCGCAATTCTGAGGGGTTTTTATCATTCGTGGAAAGTTTTATAGTGCACATTTTAATTTTAACGTCATATTAGCAAGTAAGTCAGACTCACTTGAATTAACAATAAAAAATACTCGCAGTTTAAGCAACCATTTTATAGAAATCAATTAAAAATTGTTGGCTGTATGGCTTGGCGTTGTAGCATTTAAGGCAACGAATATTAAGTTAAATTATAAATAAATGATGCTAACTAATTCTATTGTAATTGTTTTAAAAACAACCATTTAATTTACTAAACAAATGCATTTCAAACACAAAATTATTTAAAAGACAATTTTTTTTAGGGTTGATAAGTAGGTACCCGCGGATTCGCACGCGTACATCCCGTCGTTTTTTATTATTATTATTAATTACTCTCTTAACATCTCATTCTGTTTTATCAAAAGTATCAAAATCAATCAGTTGTAAGAGAGTTTACTCTTTGAACTTCGAAGCCAAATGCGAATGGTACAAATGAGAAGTAGAATAAGCAACAATAGCAATACAGAAGTCAGAGTTTTTACAAAAACTTAATCTAAAAAAAAAGAATTTTTGACTTAAAAAATAAAAAATGAAGCACGCAATATCCTTGCTTAGCACAATAATATTGTTTTAAAAAAGAAATTATTAAAATCGGTTAAGTATATTTTGCAACAAAGCGTTACAAACTATTCCTACAAAATTAATTTTGTGTAATTATTGTGCCTATAGATTTAATTATCATTCGATTCAATGATTAATATCGGGTATTGTTATGGAATTTTTAACTTTTCTGAAAATTCTAATACACTGTGTATTGATACGTATACTTCGCAACATTATTATTCTGGACAAAAAAGCTTAAATCATTTTTATATGTACTACACAGTCATGCAAATATTACACTGAAAGGTTTTTCTGCACTCAGCAAGTATTCATATACAATTTATTGTTAAAACATCAATATATAAGAAATCCTTGCTTATAAGTGGAAAAACACTACATGAAGATAAATTTGAATTTAGGAATGTGACTTACTTTCAATCTAGTAAGATTTCTTTCCTTTAAATTTTTTTCCACTGATCTTCGTAATCGGAATTTGCTTTGCAAGATATTGTCTATTGAAGTAAAATCTTTTAACTCAATGCATAGTAATATATACTTATACTGTCTATACAAAATTTTCTACATGGAAATGGTTTGTAACGCTTTGACGCAAAATGTATTAAACCGATTTTAATAATTTATTTTTTAAAACAACATCTTTGTGCTTAAAAAGGTTATTGTATACTTATGTTCTCGTATTTTGTAGTGAAATATTCTTTTTTTAGGATTAAGCTTATGCTAAACCTCACACATAAACTGACGATAGATTTTTCGGTGCAAGTGCATGTGCGAAGCCGCGGGTATCACAAGATTTACATAAAATGAATACATATTAACCGTAATGTGGAATGTCTCGGAAAGTTGCAAAACACAAAATAGGTTAAAACATAACAGTTAAAGAGATAAAATCCCACTATCTGAAGATAACTTTTAACAAAATGTTCCACTGAACTGAAGACACGGAAAGCGTTTCGAAAATAGCCGACCATTTAGTTTGAATTTTCCTAAAAAATGAAATGATAATAGCGGCCAAAATTAGAGACAAAATGGATTTTTGACCTATTTTGACTAATATTAGTGAGTTAATGGCCCAAAAACGGTAATGAGTATCAGGTTGCGATGTGGCAAAATGTTTTTGCATAAAAAAAATTGTCTGATCTGACTACACAAAAATAAAGTTTCATTGAACTGTAAGTTTTCAAAACAAAAATGTTGCAAAGCTTCTGGGTAAAAACATATTAAACCAATACAGAAAATAACGATTTTTTGACTTCCGATGTCGGTGCAATAATTTCTTTTTTTGATTTTGAGTTAATTTTTGTTTGTGTTTTTGAGGAACTTATTTTATTAATTTATTTCAATATATTAGGGCCTTGTCTAACTTTTAGTGGTTTTCTCATAATGTCTTAATAACTTTATAGCATTTTACTGTAAAATTTTCAGTGAGCCAGCATGGATATGTGGGTAAGTTACCCAATTAAAATGAGGATAAGTTTGTTCTGATTGAATTCGTTAGATATTCGTTAACTCAATTTATGACTCAAAAGTAATTTATCAAAAAAGTCAATTAAATTTATGAAATATATTTGAAAAATTCATAACAAAAAAAAAGCATATTTTTTCCAATTTCAGAATTTATTTTTAATAAGCTTTTTAATTGATCCAAAGCTTTAAGCTAAATAGCTAATAGTTAAATAGCTTTAATAGCTAAACTCTACTAATATTATGAAAATATGTCAAGTAAAATCTTACCTTTTGGTTTGTCCAGATCCTTCTCCTCACTTGCAAAAATTTGTTCCTTAGATACTGACATCTTGACTGATCGGCGGTGGCGATTTGAACTTAAAAGTTTGACACGAACGTGTTGATAAATTCCAAAAGATTTTTAAATGTATTAATACTGTGTTATTTCGTAACAAGTATGTACTTTGAGGTAGTGGTAGATTTGTAAAATTTCGATTTCAAAAAAATCGTATTATATTAAAATAATTAATTTTTATTGCAGATTTCTTAATCAAATATATCTACTTTTTGTTAATACTTTTGTTGTTGTTGCTGCTGTTGCAAAAATTTTAAACACGTCGCACTGTGGTTTTAAGCCATTTGCATCGAATGGTTTTTGTGGTCAATCAGAGTTTTGCGTAGAATTCACTTTTATTTTTTTTTATCTCCTTACTATTTTTTTCCACATTTATCAATTTACATTCAATGTTGGCAATAGCTGTTTATTTTTGTTTTTTTTTATTTTTTATCTGGCTGGTTGCTTTTATTCGGTTTTGTTCAATTTTACTTTTGTTCCGCAATACGTCACGCGTTGGGCTCTGTGTTGAGCGGCGGTTTTGAATGTTCTGAATTAACCTGTGAGGAGCTTCAAGTATTTAAATAAAGTTTCGACTCGCTGTGTGTTTGTCGACGAAAGCTTCGCTTTTTATAACGTCAAATATACTGCTTAGCCTGTTGATATCTTTGCTATTTACCTAGCAGATACTTTCGTTGCTTTTGGATTAATCTGGAATGGCGAAAATAAAGCGAAATCAGTAAGTGGATGAGTAACTGCTTTTATTATAGGCTTATTAAGTGTTTTCGTTTATGTTTATTTAATGCAGAAAATTCGAATTCAATTGTGAATTGAAGTTTGCTCCCCTTCGAATTTAGACCTTTTATTAGACAATCAAACACAGTAGAAATTTAAGTCGTTTAAGTCTTGGGGTGTGTTAAAATTTGATTAAATTTCAAAGTGAATTTTAAAAAATTCATTGAGTGCACTTGTCCATGAACAATGTTTTTTTGTGTTTAATTGTGTTATTTCAAAACTGAACTGCAATGAATTTTAATATAGTGTTAGAACAAAAAGCTTTGTGCAAGTTGTTTTTAACAATTTTTTGATATCAGGAAGTTTTTTTAGAGCAAGAACTGCAAGAAATGCGCAAACAAGGCTTAAAAACTTAAACGCTTTAAAAACAAATCATTAAATCCATAGAATTCGGTGGTTAAAACGTAATTATTGGGAAATGAGCATTTTCACAAATGCGCTGCAGTTCACCTTTACGTTACGCGGAAAGCTCGCATTTCACACTCATTGCCAAGGCCAAAAGCATTTTCTAGATAGCTAAACGCCACAAGACGTTATATGGACAACATTTGTAAAAACTCAAATCTGCTTGATTAATGAAAATTGAAATCAAATAAAAAACTTCGGAATTTTTAGTAGTAATTTCAATTGTTAGATGTATTTACTTAGCAAAAACATTGTTAGTAGCACCATACAATAGATTGTGTAGTGATCAAAGATCAAAATTGCGTTTGTCTCGAAAACCAACAGAAGGGGTGTCGTTGTAAAGGAAATACTTCAAAGAAAATATATTCAAATATTAGTTCAAAAAGATAATATTTGTAGACTCTTTAAAATCAGTACTCTTCGACAATTTCATTGTTGTAGATTTTTTTTGATTTTGAGGGTCTAGGAAAAAATTTTTATGGAAACACATTGTGAAAAATATCAAAACAATTTTATATTTGGTTTTTATAAAAACTATCAAAAAAAACAGTTTTCATTATTTGAAAGAAAAAAATTAAAATGGATTTTTCACAGGGTTTTAAAAATGTTCAAAAACATGGAAATCTTAAAAAAACTATCCAATTGAAGCTGTCAAACAAAAAAATGCCCACCGAGTTCCGCATTCATCTTAACAAATATCCTAAGAACATTTTATTGTCTTGCAGTATTTGTTAAAAAGTTCACCGAATTGTACCGATTCTTTGTGAAATCTCATTTTGAAAACTTATCTTCGAGAAGAAAAATTATGAACAAAAATAAATTTAATGAGGAGGACCTTTATAAAAATTCTATATGAATAGTGAAAATAATGAAGAAGAAACATAAAAAATGTATTATCATTTAAAAAAATTTATTATAATTAATAAATCCCAGAAAAATGAAGAGAATGTGTCGCTGAACAAATTTATCAATATTCAAAATACAAATTCATGTTAAAAATTAATATACGTCCATGGGAGGTACCCCCAGGGTGTAACGAATTTCAACCATATTCTGCACACATCTATAACTCAATTTTTCTAGCATTCTGAATGAACTTTATTAAGATCCGTCAACTTCTGTATGAACCTCCCATGCAAAAGCATGTAAAAAATTAAGTCACTAGGGCTGATGTACCCCTAGTGACTGATCGATTTCAACTATTTTCGAAATTTTTCTTAATTAAATTGAATTAAAGAAGTATGCCAGATTTCATTTCATATGAGCACGAATTCTATTTTTGTCACCCTTTTGTATGGGCTGTCTACTGTGCACCGTAGGCGAATATTTTTAATCGTGCGATTTTTCATAAAAGTAGTACAGTCAGTAGAAATTTTTGCCACTCAAAAAATGGAACAATATCAATTTTACACATATCATTTAGATTCTAAATCATTATAAAAATTTAATGTTTCGACCTTGTGTAATGGTAGCATTTTTGTGCACCTCTTCTTCTTTCTTTTCTATTTTTGTGTACAAAAAAGCCCAAAATATTGTTATTAAAATTATCTGGCAACGTGTAATTACTATTAAAACTAAAATTATAAAAAAAAATAAATTTTTTTTTGGTCCATCATATATAGTTATACAAAATAATTATTCCGATATGAAATCTAAAATATATATTTTAGAAACTACGAAGAACTTAAGATATTTGACTATGAAGCAATGTCTCTTCATAACGGGTGTAACCATGAAATGTTAATTTGATGGTGAGTAAAGTAAATTCTGAATCACTACTTTAATTAAGTTCATCATTAGTGATGATATTTTTAAAGGTGTTCTTTGTGTGATATATAAAAAAAGAAACACAAAAAAGTCCATTTGTAATACAGGCTGTTTTTTTTAGAGGTTTGTTTTTCGAATAGAGATAAAACTGGCATTTTATGGTCAAATCTGGCAACTCTAATGTCATTTATGTTCAGTTTGGTTTGCCATTTCATCATGAACAGGTTGACAAAAGAACAACGCTTGCAAGTTGTGCAAATTTATTTCGAAAATAATGGTTCAGTTCGCGAAGTTTACCGCAAGCTCCGTCCATTTTATGGTCGACATAATCGTCCATCAGAGCAATTAATTCGGTTAACCATGGATCGTTTTCGCACTACGTTTACTCTATGTGATAATACGCATCCGCAGAGACGTCGAACAGTGCGCACCGAAGAAACAATTGCCGCTGTAGAGCAAAATGTTGAAGAGGACCCGAATGAATCAATTCGCCACCGTGCACAGCAATTGGAGCTTTGTCCATCAACTTTATGGAAGATTTTGCGCAAAGATCTTGGCTTGCGACCTTACAAGATCCAGCTTGTGCAAGAATTAAAGCCGCGAGACCATGCAATGCGTCGTGATTTTGGTGTATGGGCCGAAAATGAGATTGATCTCGATGCTGATTTTCATCGCAAAATTTTGTTCAGTGATGAGGCTCATTTTTGGTTGAATGGCTACGTCAACAAGCAAAATTGCCGCATTTGGAGTGAAGAGAATCCACATGAGACCCTTGAAACGCCATTACATCCACAAAAAATGACTGTTTGGTGTGCTCTATGGGCTGGTGGAGTCATTGGGCCATACTTCTTCCGAAATAATGCTGGAGAGTCAGTTACCGTTAATGGAGACCGGTATAGAGCCATGATAACCGACTATTTTGTTCCCGAATTGGATGGCATGAATGTGGATGAGTTGTGGTTCCAACAAGACGGCGCTACATGCCACACAGCGCACGTCACAATCGATTTATTGAAGGAAACATTCGATGAGCGCATAATTTCGCGGAATGGACCTGTCAATTGGCCACCAAGATCGTGTGATTTGACACCATTGGATTATTTTCTTTGGGGATATGTGAAGTCGCTCGTCTACGCCAACAAACCAGAAACGTTAGGGGACTTGGAAGCCAACATTCGTGGCGTTATTGCCGACATACGGCCCCATATGCTCGAAAAAGTGGTTCAAAATTGGACCTGTAGAATTGGCTTTATTCGAGCCAGCCGCGGCGGTCACATGCCCGAAATCATATTTAAACATTAATGGCATAAAATTATCCTTCCAATAAAGCCAAATTGATGGACATTAAGACGATTTTCTTGTGCTTTATTTCAATTCAAAGCTTTATACCTCTAAAAAAAACACCCTTTATTTAAAAATTAATAAGAAACTTACACAAGAAATTTTAAATTAGACCTCTTGCGAAAAAAATTCCAATCTTTAAATTTCATTGGAATCATTTACAATTACACAGCTGAACAAACCTAAATATTTTCTTTGTTAAAAAATTAAACAAAGTCTATCAGTTCTAAGGTTGTTGATACTAAATGCAAACATATATGTGTAGCTACAGAAATGTTTAAAATTTTAAAGTTCACTAATATATGGCCCCCTCCCCCACCCAGACGATTTTATACAAACCAATACTTGCTATCAGTTCAATGCATTGTTACTTTGCCACTGCAAAAGTGCTCCTTTCGAGGAGCAAGTAAGTCCTTACTTTTGAATTTCCATTGATTAGAGAACTTCAAATATAAAGCATATGCTTAAGTCCCCAAATTGTTGTTATGCCATTATTTGTGGCAGTGTATCTAAAATGGGTCCATATGTTAGGAATAAAATTGTTTTCCTACGGCGCACAGTGGATTTTTGTGGTAATAAATAGGAAGAAAATGAATGTACTAAGGATTGAAAAATTTTTTAAGGCAAACGTCAGAAAATTCTTAGTTAATGAAAAAAAAAAACTACAAAAAATTAAAATTTGTATTGAATTTAGCGACACAGTGGGCTCAAAGTTGAACTTTGTGCATCAAATATGTTCCATGAAACTTTCTATAAAAGCAATTGTTAGATAGTCCAGTCTGTTCTAGTTAGCTTGTTTCCACTTTATAAAAATCTATTTATTTTTTCTTATCGCCTTTTAACAGAATAGATAAGCTTTTGCAACTGTTTTTCTCCAATTACTTGTAAACTATAAAAGATATCGCAAAGTTTGTAACATCTCTGAAATCAGCATTACTAAGTTGATGGGAATTGATATCCACATCACAACTTTGTATTGAAGATAGGCGTGTCTGTGCACCGATTTTTTTCATATGCACAAATTTTTATTGTTTTAACCCAAACTAGTAAAGGTGTTATTTTCGGCCAGGCCAAAACTCACATACCCTACACTGCATTGAAAGTATTTTCTAAATAAATGTTAAAAATTACCTAAAATTTTTGAGTTATACGAAATCAAAATTTTCAATTGTTGAAAGGTGCCACGCCCACTTTTGCAATTCCGCCAATTATACAATACAAGATATTTATGATCTGTATCCGTGCACTTATTTTCATCACAATATCTTGCACGGTTAAAGAGTAATGACGTTATTAAAGTTAAAATTTAGGGCTGTGCCACGCCCTTTTAAAATGCTTTACAAATTTGAAACCTAGCCTAATCTTAATTTTATTCACATGTTCACCAAATCACCAAGTTTCATCAAAACTGCACCAACATTTTTAAAATGTGCAGGGATATATGTATGTACATAGAGCATGAACGGTTGGCGTGGCTTTGAACCAATTTTGCCCATTTTTACATGCTAGCAGCTTGTAAGGTGTGCTGAATTTCATTGAATTAGCTTGCTGAGTTTTCCCGTAAACGTGATTTCAACAGACAGACAGACGGACGCCATTTTGGTTTGGATGACATTTCTCAGTTGGTCGCTAACAGTTTGTTGTTTAATATCTACCGCCGCAACAATGTGTATAAATTTTTAAAAGATTTTATTTAAATTATTATGAAAATGTGGAAAAAACTACGTGACTTTTTTGGTATTAATCATGTGCCGGACAAGTCAACTTTCAGCGTGTTATGAATAATTTTGAGAATTTGTATACACTGGCAGATTAAGTAAAGTCTGGGCGACAATGTATTTCAGAAAAGATTGATGTAGCGAGGCAGAGCGTTACTCACTGTCCGGGTACCACACATGTCGTCATAATATTTGTAAAAAATTTTCAAAAAAGTTTAACTCTTTTCACCGTATGAAATTCAATTGACACAACAACTTCAGGAAAACGAGCCCGGTATAGACGATCACCATTTTTGACACAAAAAAAATCATAATGAGCGACATGGCTGGCTTCGTTAATAAACAGAATAGCCGCTATTGGGGCAGTGAAAACCCTCAATTGATAAACGAAAGACAACTACATCCTCGTAAATCCGGCGGCATCATTGGGAGATATTTCTTTAATGCTGTAACAAATGCTGGTGACCTCTATCTGGATATGTTGGAAAACTTTCATGTGTTCGATTAGGATCAATTAGGCCTATAGAACATGTGGTTCTAACAAGACGGTACCACGTCACATACAGCTCGTGCTACGATGCGAATTTTCAGAGAAATTTCTCCCAGCCGAATTATGTCATAAAGTTGAGACAACGAGTGTTGTCCATGATTCCCTGATCTAACCCCACCCTACTTCTTTTCATGGGGAAACTTGGAGGAAAAGCTGTACACCAACAAACCAACCACTATTGCGTTGGACAACATTTAAAACAAAATTGCTGAGTTAACAATAGAAGTTTCCGAAGTTGATATAGAAAATGTGCTCAAAATAGCACGTATTTGTGCCACGGCCACTTGACCGATATCATTTTCCATTATGTATGCTAAAGATCATGTAATCAATAAAATATAAATAAGGGGATTGCATTTCATTTAACAGTTATGAGAAAAAACATCGACCTAAAATATAATACGCATCATTTTTATGTTAAAAAATATGGAGCATTCTTTGAAGATATAAATTTTACACCTCACATTTCAAGAAAGTCTACATTCAATTTTCTAATATTTTGTAATTTATAAAATTATATTTTTTTACAGTCTTATAGTTAAAATTTAAGAATTATTACGAAATATTTTGGTTGGAAGTGGAGGGGTCATATATACCGAAAATTGAACCGATCTAAGCCTCTCATAGTCGCTGCCACAAAATATAACTAAAAAATCACCAGTCTACAACCAATTTCTTTTCTATATTCTTTCATGTCGTAAATATTTTTTAATGAATTCCCATGATGTATATGTAAAGTATTAATCCTTTAGCACTTTAAGATAGGAGAGGCTGGATTTCGATTTAGCATCAGAATCGCAAGTCATGTAAATTATAGAATTTTGATAGATAGCGGATTGGAGTCTTCCACATAATTTGAATTTATTATAAAAATCAATTAGAATTATGTACATAATATGTATTTCATCAAATAGGAAAGGTTTTTTTTTATTAAATAATGGGACTAACAAAAAATGCCAAAACAATAAAACGCTTTCGGCGAATGGGTAGCGCATACAGGAATTTGCAATTACCTCAAGTTGTTAATATAAACAGAAACAAATATGCAAAACAAAATAAGAAAATCAATATATCCAAACTTATGTAGGGGATGGAAGGGCAAAGTAATATACGGGGCAAAGCAGTGCAAAGATTATATTTATCCTTATGTGACAACGTCATCTAATGTAATTATAAATAATTTGTTTTGTATTTTACTGAGAGCTTTATGTTCAGTATTTTTTAGTGCAAAAACAACAAAAAAATTACAAGCACAAAATGCATTAATTGTTCGAGAAACATTCATAAGGAACCAAAAATTACCAATTAGCTGCTTAAACTAGTTTCAATGACCGCTACGTCATATCATCAGTAAGCTTTGTCAGCCGACGTTTAAGAGTCTGCAAGCATACTATATTTTATTTCCTACATTGACCAGTTGAGAATCATAGCAAGAAACATAAACACAGTGCGCCAAAAACTCTACATTTTTTCCCCCGAGAACCACAAGGCAAAGTATTACTTCGTAGTATATATTATTGACATTCATTTCTGTTGACAATGATTTGTTTATGTTGATTACCCCACCCGAGGGGCAAGCGGTAGAAACGTACTTTTTTTTCCATCGCAATAATAAACATCTTCTCTTGAGAAAATAATGAGCCTAATAACCTTAATATATTCAATATTGTGCGAAAAAAAATTTTTTTTTGGTTTACCCGTAGATACGTATCACTTTGGTCCGCCTTCCCCTATATTCGAAATAATTGGCTTTGAGTTTTAAATTCCAATGTTTCACTTATTTTTTGACAAAGGTACATATATTCTCTTGGAATAACAAAATTAGCAACATCACACCAGAGGTGATTCCCCTTACAGATCAGAATTTTTGTTTTACTTGGTCAACAAATCTTTCATTCTTATTACCAAAACAAACAACATTCTGAAAGTATTTTTTAAACGCGCCAAAGCTGTCTTAATGTGAGTGCGTCAATCAGAATTCATTAAAAAGGTTGTCAGCTTATGATTATTATTAATTTTTTATGTTAAGAGCATATTATAAATAATTACTCTTTTTGTAATTAATTTGAAGAAATGATGAATATCATGCATATGACGTCAATAACATTCAAATATTTGATCAACATTGATCATTTTGATGCAAAGAAAAAAACGATATCAATGGTTTCTCAAGACCTGCTTTCTAAATATTTTCAAATTATTATGCATTCACGCTGTTGTTGTCAAGAAACGTTTTGAATTTCTAAAATTTATGCAACTTATTTTTAAAAAAAGTTCACAAAATTTCTTGGAAAAAATAAATCTTCCGATATTTAAATGTATTATTCAGAAAGAAATTTATTTCAAACTAACAGCCATCAATGGCTTTGACTTTAATTAAAACAGAAATAATTATTTTTCAAGTAGCAGCAGCAAATGCGATATATGCGCCGTGAATTAATTTATAATCCGATTAAATTAATCAGAAAAAATTTTAATTATTTAAGAAATCGAATTGGATCTTAAAGCGAGCAAAAATATGAACTTTACGGCATATTATAATTAAAATTATAAAGCACCAAACACCAAGTTTTGACGTGATGTATTTAAATGATTCATACGAAATTAGCGAAAGAGAGTTCCTTGACCTTGAGTTTGAAGCTCGCAGAAACTTAAACTTAATTTGGCACTTGAAGGATTTAGATTTTAGTCTTAAGATATTTTTTTTTTAAATTAATTTTGTGCTGCACAAAAAAAAGCAAAGACAACTTTCTCCTCACACGAATATTTGCCCCGTGACATTTAAGGGTTAAACATCTAGAAGCCTCAATGCTACTTTTAATGTAGAGCTGTGTCATCTTTATTTAAAAAAAAACCTTTAAAGTACTACATTGGTAGATACAAATGTTGATGTTGATTAATTAACGATATGTACCATATATTTGTATTGAATTAATTTGTAGTTAAAAAAAAGGAGCATAAAGCTAAGAAAATTATTTTTTTTTTTTTTGCATCAAGTTGTCCTCTAGGATTATAATGAGCTCATAAATATTATGAGTGCATAGAAGAAAACATATCCGGTCTTTGTTGCTTGCTATATACCGATTCGGTTCAAAGTAATGAAGTCTTATAAGAAGTCTTTGTGCTTTGTTTTTCTTTACTCATCTTATGACTATGAAGACAGCAACAAATTCAGCGAAGTTATTTATGGATTGTTAAGATCCGGAAAATGATTTCTAGAACTTAACAGCTGCTATAACACATACATATGTTACATACATTTTCACACATAAATGCAGTCACATGGATGTCAAGAAACTTTTTGTTTAGTTTCCTAACTATTTGATTTGTTGACTTCTTCAAACTACCGATTCAATTTAATTCTATACTGGGAATTTTCTTCTAAAAAGTCCAATAATTAACAGACATAATCGTTGTAATAACAAAACTACCGATGTAATCCACGGTGGCATACCTTTTTTTCTATATAAGTGATCTACAGGGGAATTTTTTTGTATTATTGAATTAATAAACGCTACAATTCCGATAAAAGGTTTATGTAAATATATTAATTAAATTGTTACATAAGTTATTTTATTATTTAAATGGCAAACGTTTAGACTTTATCCGGGTGTGAAATATATGCGACTAAATTAAACTATCAAAAAGTTTCGAAATCAATATAGTTCTCGATTGCCATTTAATACATAATTTAATGTTAAATATTTGAAGTACTAAACGTCCATGATAACAGTAGTACTTGATAGCTAATAATACATTAAATGGCAAATATATTTTGTTATTAACAAGAATTCAATTGCCAATCGCGATAGTTAAGGCGCCAATTCAAACGTCAATTCCACTCTTAGTTGATTTATGGATTTTTCACATTTCCAACTGATAAGCCATCTTTAACAACGCATTAATCCAAGCTAATCGTATAGTACTTAGCGAATCAAACTTATGGAAAATTTTAACAATTTTTGGGCATTCCCAATTATAAAACATATATACCATACTATGTACATATAGTCATACAATATAAACATTTTAAGTGTATTTATTTTTGTCAAGTGATTGTTAAAACTCGAAGGTAATCTTTTCTATTTTCTTGAAAATACTTTATTTAATTTTCAACAAACATGAAATGACTAATGGTAATTCGTACAATATGTTCTTGCTATCACCATATAAATCCGGTACAGACTCAAATCAATTTTCTTCTGTCATTCGAAATGAGCGCAAATAGAAATTGGAATCTAAGAAATAGTCTTAGATTCCACGTTCTATTTGCACTTTATATTTTTAGAGCTGTAATCTAAGAAATACAAAGTCTTAGATTCCAGAATCGATTTGCACTTTGTATTCCTTAGATTCCAGGTTCCATAATAGTGACTTTTCGACCATAGAGGTGGTTTTGCAAAGCAAACGGGAGAAGGAGGTTCGAAAGCTTTTTCGTGCCAAATAAACGTAATTACACAAAATATGAATATAAGAACAAGTCAAGTAACGAAGAAAAATTATGAGCTACGTGGGATATTTCATGTACCACTTCTTCACAAATCAATTTATTTTTCCTCAAAAAGTCCTCATTTCATATGATTTCCCCATAGATAGCGTCAGTGCGACGCCACAGTCATATTCAGAAGCAGGGCAACATATCATATATATATATATATATAATAAATATATGTAAATCTGGACGAAAAGTCGGCAAAATATTGACGGTAATATTTACGAAAAAAAACAAGAGATATTTTCTTCAATTTCTTTTATTTACGCTCGAGAAAGTCATGGAAACGGTTACGATGGATGAGGATATGTTTTCTTAAATTTTCAAACAAAAATTATCGTTGCCAATCTTCCAAGGCTCTTTTATACGCAACAAACGTACATTCAATATGACGCGATGCTAAAAGTACATCTTTGATTACTTCAATACAATTACTTTGAATTTGACAAGCCTAGTATTCTGATCTACAAATCAATTGAATTTCTTGAGGAATTGTGGTTTTCTCGAGATTGTCTCAAGTCAAGGCCGGATTGATTGAAATGTTTCTAAGACATCAGTGAGAAACTCGCACTTTTTCTTTGTTTTACTTTGTGATCGTTAGTGAACTGATCGCGAAATGACATTTGCAGAGCGCGAATTGATTTTTTAAATTCGGTAATTGAATTGTATTTCGGGCTTTATCAATACATTTTGCTTATTTTTCATTATATTTTTAAAATGACTAGCGAAATAAACAGCAGCATAGATCCAGGAATCTCAGCGAGATTTGAGTTGCTGTCTTCGAAAAGGAGCTTGCAATTACATTAGAAAAAAGAGTTCGTTAAAATTGAATCATCGAAACAGTTGTCCGAGAATTGAAACTGGAAATTATTGATTTTCGGAAAAGATTGTGAAAATATTTAAATAAATATTTAATGTTGCCCTGTTCATAAGTGTCATATGTGACTTAGCAATGGCGTCACTTCGGAATAAAGGGCACAAAATATAGCACATCAGAAATTAAACTAGTAAAGGTGTTATCTTCGGCCAGGCCGAAACTCACATACCCTACACTGCATTGAAAGTACTTTTTGAATAAATGTTAAAAAATGTCGAAGAGGTTGAATAAGTCGAAAATAATGTAAAAAGGTTCAAAAATGTCAAAAAGTGTTGGAAAAAACTGAAATATCAAATTTCAGATCAATTGCTCCTATAGCTTACTTAAAATAGCACTTACAACTTCATGTTAATGAGGGAGATGCCACGCCCACTGATGCACTCTTGTCATGTTTCATTTTATTTCAAAGCTTATAGTAACCGACACCTCTTTACAAAATTTTATGAAGATTACTCTTATAACACACTATCTATAGCATTAAACGGATTTTGTTCATATGGGAGGTGCCACACCCACTGACACCATTGTGCCAAAATTTCGCAAGATGACACCCTTTAGCAAGTATATCCGCCTTATTAAATTTCATAACGATTGCGTTGTTAGTTCTCTTCTTATAACGTTTATAAATATTGTAGGCTGTGCCACGCCCTTAAAAGAAATTTTCCAGTTCATTGACGTAGCTGGTATTGTTGACTACTTTCAGTGGTATTATCCCTAAAATTTTAATGAAAATCGTATGTGCCATTTTGGAGTTATACGATATCCAAATTTTTAATTGTTAAGAAGTGCCACGCCCACTTTTACAATTCCGTCCACTTTATGCGCAATTCAAGATTCATATGATCTGTATTCGTGTACCAAATTTCATCACAATAACCTGCACGGTTTACGAGCTATTGCGTTATTAAAGTTAGAATTTAGGGCTGTGCCACGCCCCTTTAAGAGCCCTTGCAAACTTAGAACCTAACCTAATCTTAATTTTGTTCTCATTTTCACCAAATCACCAATTTTCATCAAAATCGCAGCAACTTTTTTTCAAAATGGACTTGGGTATATTTACATAGAGTATGGGCGGAAGGCGTGGCCGTCAACCGATTTCGCCCATTTTTATATGCTAGCAGCTTGCAAGAAGGTGTGACCTTTGTGCCAAATTTCATTAAGTTAGCTTGCTTAGTTTTTTCGTAAACCTGATTTCAACAGACAGACACACAGACAGACAGACAGACAGACGGACATAGCTATATCGACTCAGGTGGTGACGCTGATCAAGAATATATATACTTTTCCATACCTACCACGCCTCCTTCTATGCGTTACAAACGGAATGACAAAGTGAATATACCCTCTATGTAGGGTATAAAAACGATTCTTCCCATTCGTTTGAGCATGGACTTAAGTTCTTGACATAGGAAGCTTTACGATTCAAAACGTGCTTATTCCGGATTATTGGTCTTTATAAGTACTCGTACCTACTTTACTCGTAACGCTTGATTTACTACAGAAATTAAAGAGATTTATAACAAAGATTTTTCGATCTAATAGAAGACGTTACTGCTCTATTTTAAATGCGGTAACTGAATATATTGCTACTTATGGTTAGAAGTGTACCTAAACATGTTAATGTCCGTCATTAAACTCAAAACTTTATTGCTCTGCAATGCGATAACCATTTTAAAAAACAGTAGCTACTTCAATTTTATGATGCTTTCTTCACCAATTATTAGATTGTTTTTGGTGATATCAACAAAAATATTGAGGTTTTATTTTATTGCTCTCGGATAGTGGGCAATAAGAATTAATAACTTGCAGTTCATTTAGGTTGGCCACAAAAGATAATGAAAAATCGATGTCTAATCAGACTTAGATATAAATTTTGTAGCAGATTTCTGTTATTTTCATGATATCTAAAAAGTTCGAACTATGGTGTTTTGTTGAAAATGTCTTAAACTCAGTTACGAAATATGTATATGTTAGTGTAGTCGGTTCTTTGTAAATATATAATCAGTAACTGCCGCTAATGAATCATTTTAAAACTTTCAGTTGTTGTAACTGTCAATAACATATTCAATACATTTGAGCGCCATCTGTCGTTGAGATTGCGTGCGTCTACTGTTTATGTAGGATCTACCTTTGATACAGTCATCGAATTTCTTTATGGAAATATTTAAGAAAAGTGAAAGTGAAAAATTCTGATGAAAGATTTCTGTACTTATCCAATTTCAACTCTAAAATGTAAGCATATGAGTGGTATGACGTGTTTATGACGCACTGGGAAGCCTTAGAAGATTTGCCGCTCTCAGGCACTCTAAACTTATTGTGTGTCATTTTTTAACTAAACATCTCGAGTAAAAATTTCCATCCGCATCGCATACGGTTGGCACTCTTAGAGTTCCGGTATGAGCTTGGATAATTGAATCAGGTCTAGATAGGTGTGGCAATACATGAACCCAAGAAAACCTAATATGATACTACTCAGTGTGCCTAATGTGGCTCTGTTTAGTGTTCTTTTACGTTCAAAATGAAATATAATTCAAATAAAGAACCAGAAAAAAAATTCTATTTTTATAATAAATTGTTAAGTCTCCGCTTTATGCACTGGTATTTGCCCAACATACATACATATGTGCCTATAAATATGAAATTTTTCCAAGTCAAAAATATAAAACTGTTAATATTTGATAGTGAGCAAAATATCCTATCTAGCTAAGATGATCATAGCCTCAAAGATTTATACTGAATCTAACTCTTTAAGGCGAAAAGAAGGTCAACCACTGCTTCATCTGTTCAGCCAGTTTCAGTCCTTCCCAGAATTGTTCAGGTCCCTTCATGACTTAGTATAACATGCCAGAACTAAACGAAATTTCATTGGGCTTTCCTTGATAGGAACAAGTTGCTAACCTTTCCCAAACCTGATCCAGTATTTCTTAAAAGATTTTGACCATTTAGATACTGATAAGATTAACATATGTCTGCCCTTAATAGAGGCCGCCATTCCTAGCCGGAACCGTAGCGAACGTTGGTAGGTCTTGCCTCATAGGAATTTCTATTCGAGTTGAGACAAGGAAGTATTTTGACACCATAAAAAACAAAATTCAACGAAAAAGTTAGTGGCCACAGCTTTGAGTGCATATGAAAGGTGTCATAGCGACTGGACGAAGTTTGAACGCATGTTAAAGCTACGGATGGAGTAATATGGAACATTTTACCGGTGTTGCCACAGCTGCGCGTGTTTGTCTAAAATCTTGACCTTCTGAATTCATGATTTCGTTGTGAACATGTCATAATCGTAGAATTCGAAACATTGATTAGAAAATATTTTTGCTTCAGCATTTTAGCTTTTTAGATAAAATAGATCGAAAAATTGGAATCATAAACATCGAAATAGTTATTTTAAAAATAGGAATTTTCAAGTAATTAATCGACAAACTTTGAACAAATTGAGAATATTCAAACTCGGTACAGTTGGGATTTAATCAATACTGAGACATGTGTATTATATTGAATGAAATTGGCCCACCCTTCATAGAATCAAATGATAACAAAAGAAATCTGATTTGCAAAAAACTATTTCGATCTAAAGTTTTGATCCTTCGATGTAGCTAATTAAAGATATTATTATAGTCATAAGTTATTCACGATATCGTATGATCTGTATCTTTTTTTTTTTTAAATCATGCAGGTGGATTTCCGCATGCAAAAAACTGAGCAAAAAATACATCGTTATCAGTAGTGTCTCATTTGTCCTAAATCATAAATTGCCAATTTAACACAACACATTGCACATAAAACGTTTCATAATCAGAACGAAATCATGAGTTCTAAAAGTTGTATTGCACGCGTAGATTGGACACCATACGCCCCATGCATATTATACTCCAATAAAAAGTTCCGTAAAAGGAGAAAGAATATTTTCTAGCACTGAGATATTTATTTAATTGTTAACTGGAAAACATTCCATTTCAATCTCTTTGCACTAATTTTTGTATAAAATTTCAGAACCCTCCACTTACAATGTTGTAATTTTTAATTGGTATTTCTTAAACTGTATCAATGTACAGTTTCTTTATTATCGTCAAGTTCATCTACTCGTAAAATATTTTTTAGCTTGGCTAACAATCACTTACGCAACGAGTATTTGTCTTATCAGAACGAAACTGATACTGACACAAACGTAGAAAGTATAAAACAGTTGCCAAATGGTGTGGGTATATACTGGTTAATATTGTGTTGTTGTAAATTATGGTTCAAAAATAATTATTAATTTTTATGAGGCTTTTATTGGGCACAGTAAAAAGCAAATTTATTGCAATATTTTATTATAAACAGCGTTTATTTACTTCAGTTTTTAGTTTTAACTTTATGAGAGTCAATAAGAAACGAACTAAAAGCTGCCTGATAAATCTGACTTCGCCATAGTTTATACTTTTACTTATACAAAATTTAAAGATTCTAACAATTCTGTTTGACGCATAACTACCGAACATTTCAAAAGAAAAATTATTGTAAAATATATATATATATTATAGAAATATACTGTCATCAGATTGAATCATTCTTTGTGAAGTGATTGCAATATACTATATATCTGTCAGAGTGCAGGTGAGAAAGATATCGCATAACCAAAAAGTCACTTTAAGGTCATTATAATCTATTTACTAATTCAATATAACGGTCTGCTGATTTCGGTTGGGTTGAAGTGATTGCATCAAGGATTGTAAGGAATCGAAGAATGCTTACGAAAACCAATCCAAGTTGTGTTTTAAAACCATTTCTTAAGTAAATGCATATTTATACATATGTTCAAAAGTCAAACCATAGGTTTAAGTTGAGGGTTAAGATAATTAAGAATGTCTACAAATTAAGATAACATGTAAACATTTCAAAAACACGATTCTTCCAAAACAATATATCCCTACTGCTGTAGGTTATTGAATACCCACATCTACTATACACGTAAGACCTGATTGAACAACTTTAATATTTGCATTGATTTCAAATTGAAATGAACACCTTTTCATCTTCAAGCAACTTTCCGGTAATGTAGAGCATCCCCAGAGAAAATAGTAATCCAATTCATTAACATCTGAATTCGGAGTGCCTCTACATAGAACACTGATGTTAGACAAGCTAATCGACTCATCAGCAACCCGAAATCATAGCTGAGATGTTTACATACTTATTTAAAAAATCCTATCCAACCGAATTCAGCCGACCGATATTTTTAATTAGTAAATTATGACGACCTTAAAGTGACATTGAGGTGATGCTATATCTTTCTCACTTGCACTCATGCAGATATGTGGTATATTGCATCTATTGATGATGACTTTGCTGAGTCATAAACACAGTTTTTTATTCAATAAATCTATTTAAAAGAACTATTTCCCTCAGTTTTGCATGGAATATTTTATGAATTCAAATTTTAAGAAAGGATGTTAAAAATATGCTTAAAATTCAGGCTCATGACGAAGTTATCATCAATGCCTAAAACACGTTAGCATGGTTTGGCTAATGGTAGATCTACAATTTCTTACCCTATTGATTTTACTTCCTTTGCAATAAGCTTTGTAGATTCTGATGAGCAAGTTGACTATATCTACACTGATTTTGTAGACTTGGATTGTGTCAGTTGGTATGAAACTTATTTGCCTGAAGTGTTGTCCTCTTAATTTGTCGCGACTTCAAGTATTTCGCAAGGAAGGAACCCATGTTATCATAAGCTCTCATCTGCTAGTGTGTACATTAGACCGCGCCAGTAAAAAAGTGCAACCTACTATATAACATCGAATCCGAATCATTTTTCCTAGTGAATTTTGAAAAACAATCTTTTTTTTTCTTTGACCGAACGTAGGGGTTGCGCATTTAAAAATTTTCGTCATATCTACTGCATCAAAACATGGAAACATCATGTTTTAAGGTTCAAATCTAACTACCGAATATATTACAAAAAATATAACAAGGGAACCTCTAAATTCGGGAAAAAATATTTAAGCCTTTTTTTAAAATAGTTCTATGGAATAATCGAAATACTTTTTTAGGTAAAGTTTAATAATTTTTTGCAAGCTTTAATTATTTGACATTAGGGTGGTACATTAGGATTGTAAGAACTGAGATCTGGTGGGTCAGTACTAGAATGGGGTACTTGATTTGCAATGACCTTTAGAGCAAAAAACAAAAAAGGTCTACTCGAGACAAAAACATTGATATATCACACTCAAAGATTAAACTCACACGTTCGGTCAACAAAAAAAAAAATGTTTTCGAAATTGCAAATACAAAAATTCTTCGAATTCGATGGTGTACTGTGCAATATTTTTTTTTGCCTGTAAGGGTGGTACGGTCTAACATACATAGTATACAGCACCGTATAGATGGATGATGATATTTTTCCATTTAAGTCTAGTTGAAATCATTTGAAGTTTGAAGAAATACTTTGCATCAAAATGTTGATAAATGCCCAGCCATTACTTTTTCCAGAAAGAATAATATTGTGGTGTTTAATTATAAACTGAAAGACAAGAATATGTGTCGTGCCGAATCGTTCAAATATATTTTGAAGCTTAATTGACGTTTATTGAACGCATTAATCAATTTTTTGAAAAATATTCACCTCTGTTTGGTTTATTAGGACTTATATCCTCACTTAGAGTACGTCAGCCAAGAATATTCATTTTAATACTAACCGAATAAGTACTTATAGCTCTTATCAATTATTTTATCACATGCCAACTCTTTTATTCAATTGAAAAGCTTATAGCCTTAGCTTGTTAAGAGGCTAACTCAGGCATGGATTGAAAACTAACTATACGGGCATTTCACGTGAAGCGGACAATGACAAAAAATGAGATTTTGAAATTTGTTCATATTCGGCCTTATTGTACTTTTAGAAGGTGTAAGCACTTAATTTTTTTTTGTATAAGACAAAGCTTAGTTGCCTAGTTATGGACTTCTAAACATTGTGTTTCCTATAGGAAATTTACTGCTCTTTGTTATTTGATTTTATTTTCGTATTGACAACGGGAAGCGAACATTTCATATCAGAATTTAAACGATTTCGACGAAAGTAAAATACTTTTCTTTATTTTAACTTTAAATATAGCGATAATATGCTAAAAAATTTATAATGTGATCTACATTAACTTACGAGATATATGAATTAAAGTTCATATGTGCCGCACTTTGTATGGGACCTGGCACTTTCTTAAGTACTTTTATTTATATATCTTCTTAATTAATAGCAATCATGTTAAATTTTTTTTTGACAAACATATAAAGGGTGTTTTTTTTAGAGGTATAGAGCTTCGAATTGAAATAAAACACAAGAAAATCGTTTTAATGTCCATCAATTTGGCTTTATTGGAAGGATAATTTTATGCCATTAATGTTTAAATATGATTTCGGGCATGTGGCCGCCGCGGCTGGCTCGAATAAAGCCAATTCTACAGGTCCAATTTTGAACCACTTTTTCGAGCATATGGGGCCGTATGTCGGCAATAACGCCACGAATGTTGGCTTCCAAGTCCCCTAACGTTTCTGGTTTGTTGGCGTAGACGAGCGACTTCACATATCCCCAAAGAAAATAATCCAATGGTGTCAAATCTCACGATCTTGGTGGCCAATTGACAGGTCCATTCCGCGAAATTATGCGCTCATCGAATGTTTCCTTCAATAAATCGATTGTGACGTGCGCTGTGTGGCATGTAGCGCCGTCTTGTTGGAACCACAACTCATCCACATTCATGCCATCCAATTCGGGAACAAAATAGTCGGTTATCATGGCTCTATACCGGTCTCCATTAACGGTAACTGACTCTCCAGCATTATTTCGGAAGAAGTATGGCCCAATGACTCCACCAGCCCATAGAGCACACCAAACAGTCAATTTTTGTGGATGTAATGGCGTCTCAAGGGTCTCATGTGGATTCTCTTCACTCCAAATGCGGCAATTTTGCTTGTTGACGTAGCCATTCAACCAAAAATGAGCCTCATCACTGAACAAAATTTTGCGATGAAAATCAGCATCGAGATCAATCTCATTTTCGGCCCATACACCAAAATCACGACGCATTGCATGGTCTCGCGGCTTTAATTCTTGCACAAGCTGGATCTTGTAAGGTCGCAAGCCAAGATCTTTGCGCAAAATCTTCCATAAAGTTGATGGACAAAGCTGCACGGTGGCGAATCGATTCATTCGGGTCCTCTTCAACATTTTGCTCTACAGCGGCAATTGTTTCTTCGGTGCGCACTGTTCGACGTCTCTGCGGATGCGTATTATCACATTGAGTAAACGTAGTGCGAAAACGATCCATGGTTAACCGAATTAATTGCTCTGATGGACGATTATGTCGACCATAAAATGGACGGAGCTTGCGGTAAACTTCGCGAACTGAACCATTATTTTCGAAATAAATTTGCACGATTTGCAAGCGTTGTTCTTTTGTCAACCTGTTCATGATGAAATGGCAAACCAAACTGAACATAAATGACATTAGAGTTGCCAGATTTGACCATAAAATGCCAGTTTTATCTCTATTCGAAAAACAAACCTCTAAAAAAAACACCCTGTATGTACTATATATACTTAAGGCTTTTTTTAAAAATAAAATTTTTGAAATGTATTATGTTGAAGTTGCTTAAAATTTGATTTGAAGTTTTTACTTCCGGTTATCTATACATAAAAAATTTTAAATTCGCATTTGACTAAAAATTAATAAGAGCATCCTTTTTACTAGCTAAAGTAATATTGTTTATAATTTATGGTAAGTTCCTTTATTCCAATAAAAGCGTTCAAAAATGACAGTCCTTAAACTTCGGCAGATCTTCAGAAGCCCATAACTCGGCAATTAAATTGTGTGTACACATTTATGTCTACTATTTATATAAACAACCGGAACATAAACTAATTTAACGACCTCACTTTATTTTCATTGTCCGCTTCGCCTGAAATGCCCCAATAATTAAATCCATAGCATAGTGGAGGTTTGTCGTTTTGGTTTTTTGTCGTCCGAGCCCCTTAGTGTACTTCTATACCAAAACATACGATGGCCATATTTCTGGAATTAAGTATAAGTACTAAAACCACGTCAAAAAAATGTTGTTTGGTTGTACTCAAAAGGGAGACAAGTACCTGAACCAAAAATAGAACGTATTACCAAATTTCAAGGTTAAGGTAATCAAAATAACAATGTGTTATATGAATATGTGGATATTATTAAGCTTTTATCCGTATTAGAAATTAGGAACACGAAAAAATATTTTTTTTTTATTTGCCACGCCCTTTCAATGCACTACGCATGAAAAAACAGAATGTAAAGTATAAAAAATCAAAAAATCTCCCGGCAGCAGAATTTTCTGCTTATTTTTGTTATTAATTTATGTATCATGCTTTCCAAAGAAAGGTCACACAAAACGAAAGAACTTGAGCAGTCGCTTAAAGTTATGGGCCATTTTTCATTAGAGCCAATTTTAGTTGTTAGTTTTGGTTTTTATCTTATTGAAATATCCACAAATTTGTCTAACATCTTTTAGCAATAAGTTTCTAAGATATTTTGCCTACACCCCAATGAAGAAAGCAAGAATGGGAACTCTTCAGCCACACATTTGCCTTAACCGCAATGCAGATTTGATTAATGAGGACCATAATTCTTTTGTGGTGATGATGTACTGATTTATGCAGCTGTAATTCGTGCTAAATATAACAATGGAAAATGATTAAGAAAACATTTGAATTTAGCACTCGTGCTTGTGTAATCTACTTAGTTACGAGTATTTCACAGTATAACTCATTCAATTGTTGACATTTTGTTATAATTAGATCATCATTTAAAGCAATAATTTTCCGCGAACATTTCTCTCAACTTAAGTCAAGTTCAAGTTTGTCTGCGATGAATCAATTTGGCTGGGAATGGGTGACAGAACGTTTGTAGGTTTATTTTGCAATTGTCATATGGATACGCTACGCGATTACATGCAACAGTGATGATTATCCAATGTATAGTGTAACTGTACATCGTGCTACACTATCGCAGAAAACTAAGGGAACATGTTGTAAAAACTAAATTCTATTTTATGAGATACAAATGCATTATATCTCTGCTGCACGTGTGGTTTTTAATTTTTCATTTTATGCAGTGGCGTCACTTCACCAGAACCTTGGGGGGCGAGCATTATAATTTCACCACTATTAGATGGTTTTATTGAATTAATGTATGGAATAATAACTAGTATCAGTTCCATGGCGGGGTGAATTATCTCCCTAGCCCTACCAAATTGACGCCACTGATTTATGTATGTTTTCGGTGTTATGTCTGTCGTTTGCATTTTTATGATTGGTACGTGCACTAAAATATCTGACAGCTATTGCCTCGACAGAATCATTAAAATTTCAAGTTCAAGAACTGAGCAAAAAATAAAACAACACTGCAGTGCGCCGTTTGTGTACAAATGCACTCGACGTCAGCAATTATTTTTACGGTAATTAAATCGCTGATCTTCCTATTGTTTTGCACCGGCATGCTGATGTTGCGCATTCGACGAAGGTCGTTTTATTGCTTTGGAAAACGCCAGCAATTTGTTTGCTTTCATTAGGTAAAATGATTTTGATTTTGTTTTTGTAAATTGTTGTCATTAAACAGCTACGTTTAATGAAAATTGCATTCCTAACTATCTGCACTTTAATGCAGCGGTTGCATTTTTAAGAACTCCACATTTTATGAAGGCATTACTTTCTCGTGGGACAAAAGAGGCGTAACAATATTTTTGACTTCAGCTCTCCGGTGAAAATTAGAGCATCAAAAAACGGCATTTCAAATGGGGTGAAGTTGCAGCTTAGGTGAAATGAAGGTGAGATAAAGTTGAAAATTTTTTCAAAAGTCGTTTTTGAGATATGCTTTAGTGCTAAGTCTTCGGACATGTTTATACAGAAATATTAAAACAGAATTAGTGGAAGGAAGAAATGCATACCTCACAAAAATTAAATCTTCTGGCTAATAGATACTTTTTGGCTATTTCATGCTTAATAGCTTAACCTACTACTATACGATACATCATATTTTAAGTATCGGATTGATTTTCAATACTATAGAAAACTTTTTGATACTTCAATGTTGAATTACGTTTCAAGCTATCTTTACTTTTTCGTTACTTTCAACTCCTATCAACTTTTCGATGCGTATCGATTTTTTTTTACTTTTTTGATACTTTTCGACTTTTTTTGTCATTTTCGATGATACTCGATACTTTTTCGAATTCTATGCTACAAAATTTTTGTTAGCTACTAGCTGATTCCTGTGTCTTTGTACGTGTAGCGTGATTTATTTTTCTGCGAAGGCAAGCAATTTAAATTTTTTAATAGGCCTACTGCAATTTTTGATCATTCTTCACAAATCCCGCGTTGTTGTTGTTTGCAATTTTTATTTACGATTTGGAAATGAAAGCGAGAGAGTAAAATTGAATATTCCCTTGTTTCTTTTCCATAAATATTCCATTGCATTACCATGGGAAAGACGAAATCAAAACATGTATGCATGCTTGTTTCTTTGTGTGAAATGTTAATTTTGAGCAGTTTTCAGACTTTAATTTTTCGATATTTAATAAGAATATCGTGATTATTTTTATTGCAGATTGAGACCAAGCGTCTAAGAAATATAACGAAATAAATTTGATCAAAATAGATTCAGTCGTTTTTGCGTGATGCGCGAACATCGAAAACGACTATCGTTTTATTTATATAGATTTTGAAAAACCTATATATTCGGATTTTTTTTGTATATAACGACTTTTTTCACCAATGGAGACCCATTCAAATGTATACCAAGTTCCATACACAGAAAAACAAACTGGCCATCAATTTAAATTAAGATTTGAGCTCTACAGTTTTTCAAATTATTAATAGAAAACGAAAACAACAATTGAAAATTACTAAGTTTCTTGTAGTATTTAGTGCGGCGCCTAGGGCTAAATACTGAAAAGGGGCCTCTTACAACCAAACTCAAAATAATTTGAAATCAGAATTTTTTGGACCAAAAACAAAATTCCTCCTGTTGGGGCCCCCTTGAGATTGGGGTCCGGAGCTATAGCCCTCTCTAAATCAATCTCAATGGACAAGGCACTTTTTCTTGCCCGCTAATCTGCCGCTTCACATAAATCTCTTCGAACTTCCACAAACGCTCTAGCTACGACAACGTTTACACGAGGAAACTCTTCAAAGAAAGTTTCCCTGTCTGTAGGCAAGAAGGGAAAAACGAAAGGGTGGTGTACAGAATTTGTCGTACACGGGAAATCCCTTTCGTTCTATTCTTTAGCTGACATTATGCTTTGAATTTACTTTTGTTGTGGCGGGTTGACGCAGTAATTGCTTTGAAATTTTCTTGCACAAACAAATTCTAGTTTCCGTGTGTAAACGCAAAAGAAATTCACAAAAGAGAATTGACAAGAATTTCTCAGACCGAATTTGCTCGTATAAACGTTGACTACGCAACTTTAGAAATTTACGCTCAGTTTTATTTAACCCTTCTTAACAGATTCTATATATTCTATATGCTAACGCAATTTAAATGAAGCTCATCAATTCTTAATCTATGCAAATTAAATTTAAAAATATTTCATTTGCTCCGGCTTAATAATGCATTATCACATAGTATATAAAGTAAATTAACAACTTTATTAACTGTGCTAATTGAGTAATTAAATTAATATTAAAAAAAAAAAATCAAGTTATGACTACGGACTTTTTATTGTTTGTAAGATCTTTCTTAATTAGTGCATTATAAGTTTAACTACCTGTTAAAAAAAAAACGCATTTATGAGATGTGGGTTATTTCAACTCACAAAGCTGATTTTCTACACTGCTTAGAAAAAAAAATAATTAACAGGTCTGATTGCACGTGTACCTAATAAGGATTCAAATTTCATGGCAGACGCGTTTTATTACAAATTGTACAGACAAATAAACAGATGAAATTTCCAAAATAAACAGAAATCGGGTGTCTAGTTCCAAAAAAAAAAAAAATCTTAGAAAACAATATTAGAATTAAAAAAAAGTCTTTGCTGCAATATAAAAATCATTGACAGAAAAGAATAATTATTGTTATGTTATATCAAAAGAAACTAAGGTGCTGACATCACTAGAGACGTACTAGAAGTGTGGGTAGATCATCAAATTCCAAATTAAAGTATTTTCATCCAATTTCTTTACAACAGTCAGTGCTATTTATTGTTTTCTTTACCATTCGTATTTTACAACTTTTTTTTTAATTAAGGGTGTCATATTTTCACATAGTCATATAACATTTAAAAGTGTATCAAATCTGTAACTCAGTAATTCTCGCCATTTCTTCATGGAAAGTATGACACCGCAACAACGGAAATTTATTTAAAATCCAAAATTTACAACTTTAAATTCAAATTATTTCTTGAAATTGTGGCATGAATTGTACTCAAATATCGTGTATCCCTGAGTTTTTTTATATGGAATAGATAAACTCTTCAGCATATGCGGACATGCCAGCCATGTAGGACAATTTGAAACCCTACGTTTGCCAAATTATTAAGGAGATGTTGGAAAATCGGTTCAAAATTGAACCTCCAGAATGGTATATTCTAACCAGTCGCAGCGCTCATATGCATGAAATCATATTCAATTGGAAAGTTTCTTGTGTTTTATTTCAATTCGAAATAACGATACTCTAAAAAACATTCTAACAATAGCGTGGATTTCACTAACATTAAGAAAACTTTAACTCAGTATACAAAAAAAAAAACTAAATACTAAAATTTGGCTTCATATGTAGGTATGTATTACTGTTTCAAAAGTTCAGCCTGTAGTTTAAGAAGAAGGCCGTGTCCAGAAGAACCCATCCCGAAACATTTTGTCTTGCAAACCTATGCATTTTTTAGGTTTTGCCCATCGATATAAAAACGTATTGAAAGAAATCAGATTCCAAATATCAAAATAAGTCCTTCGGTCCTCCCGAAATTATTTTTTGGGTACGGTATAGCTGCATATAAACACACTGATATTTGAGTTATAGAGTCATATAATTTGCCGTCTCGTCTTTGATATCACTTTCAGCTTGATTCTGAAAGTTGTTGAACGTATGCTACAGGAATTTTACTGTAAAGGAAAGCTGAGGAATGTACACTATTTACAATGGTCACTCTTGATGTTCCTTAAGAGCCTTAAATTTGACAGCGTTTTCAAAAGTTTTTGAGTGTGTCTTTTTTCTTAATGGTAATGGCACAAGGTATCATGCAATGCAAAATTTTAACCATGATTCCTTAGAATGAGAGATATAAAGATTCAAAAATGATTTAAGAGGTATATACCTCCAATAAGCTACTAATAAGAAATGCTTTGTTAAACAGTTAGGCAAAATATTTCCATATTTTGAAATAAAATATTAGTTATGCCAAAATTATTGCTGCCTGACATTTGTAACGTAATGCTATGATTATTATATGCTATACGTTAATTTATGAGTGATTTTCAGTGTTTCCAACTTCATTTTTCATTCAAACATTGAGTATTTTTGAAGCGCTATGAGCTTTGCTTTTTTTTAAATTTCTCAGTTATTTTATGGGAATTACGTGATAAATAAAGTTTGCCTAGCACTCAAAAATTGCTAGGTGTTTAAGATATCCAATAAAGGACGTTTGATAAATATCTTGATCACAGTGTTCATAGGAGAACTAAAGTGATAGAAACAGGAACTTAAGTTTTTGGTGCATTTAGAGAATAACGCTCAATCTCGATCACTTTGCAAAAAAAAAACACTTTTTAAACATTCGACTTTACCTGCAAAATGAATTTAACTTATTTTCAGCTTTCCTTTAAAATATTTGATACTAAGTCCGTACCTGATATTAATTCTTTTCTATTGCGTTTTTGAGATGAATATGGTAAAATGTTTCAGAAACTCCAGTTTTGACTATTTTCGTGAACTTGTACCGGAGACAGTACTCGCTTTAGAACATTTTGTCCACAGAAATGTAATGGCATCTTCGATACAATAAGCAAAATTTGTATTTTGGACAAATTCTATTTATCTGATAAGCCAAATGCGATGGAAAAAAAAAATACCAAATTCGGATTTAGTATCAAAAATTTTATCGGGAATAAGAAATTAAAAAAAAAAATTTGAAAAATTCACGCTTCAACCAAAAACATACTTTACGAAAAATTAAATTTTTTAAAATGTGACACTGTTGTTATTTTAAATTTTAATGATTCTCGAGTAGGATGATATCTATTACTAACATCTTCCAAAAACAGTACAATATGAATCGGTGAAAATAAAAACCTGCATATCGTAAAAACGTTTTTCAAACTATGTTTCGTGTTTCATAGCTGTCAGAAAACAATTGGACAATCGATTTCAATTGAAATAATACTATATAGTAGTGGTCCATTTCCAAATAGTCCAGAATATATTGCGATAATCCTCAAAATAAACAACATATGAGTACTACTAATTATTCCACCACCAGACTTTTTTAATGAAATAATTTTTACCCACATATGAGATCTCCATATTTTTGGAACTGGCAGTCAATATTTATGGGTGAGGAAAATATACTCAACCCTAGATTGTGCAAACACAAATGCAAAACTAAATCATGGCCCCAACTTGATGATATGAGCATTCTAACAAGAGATAACATTGGTATCTTAAACGCATATTCACTAGAAACAACAGCGTAATTGCTCCTTAATAAAAGATATTGCTTTCTCAATGATAATACTCCAAAATATTTATCTTCTTAATTACGTTTGAACATTTTTTTAGCATTTCTTAAAAGGTCTGAATATTTTTATAAGAAAACTTCATTTTTTACTTTCTTCATAAAGAACTCTTGGGCATTTAAATATCTACAAGCTTTGCTTATTGTTAAATTCTTAAATGAAACAAAATTTATTAAAAATAACCTTTTTTTTGGGTTACTGCATCAATTGGGATGAACTTTAAAACATGGATTTTTCATAAAAATTCATGAAAATGCAATGCTTATGCAAATCTCCTTTCCACTGAGCATTAAAAAAATAGGGCTTGGTTGGTAGCAGTCGTGGAGGGCCTACTACTCTCGCTTCCACTTCAAAATTAGCATGGAATAGCTGGTTTCCTTACATCCTCGTCTAAGCGAGTTCACAGGCCTTGGCACCCAATGACATCGTGCTGGTATCGCTCAAAGATCAACTGGGTTTTCGTTTTCCATTTTTGGCTCAGTATTGATTTTGAGTCTCAAAGTAATGTAAGTTTTTAAACAACAAACACATTAATTTGGGCTTTATTTTGCATTTATATATATTATATAATCACACGTAGTTTTTTAAACGAGAACTTTTCAATTAGGTTGATGAAGTGTGAATAATTATAATTTTCTCCAAATAACCGAAACTATCACTTACCAGAATGCCAAAACAAAACTGCAACTGACGTTTGTATTTTTCTTTGTAGCACAAACAAAAATAATAAAATCTTCGATGACAGCGGAATATAAAGATTTTAGTTTTTAATTTTTCAATAGTAAATTTTTTTGGCTTATTCGTTTTGTGAAAATTTTATTGTAATTTTCACCTGTTCGATTTGTTGTTGATGTTTTATTGAAGAATATCACGTTTCAGCGTCACGGAAAACGACTCACTCGATAATTAAGAACTTCGTTTAGTTTCAAATTAATTTGATTTACTTTGAGACCGGCAAAATTCAAATAAAAAAAATTATTTATTTCAATTTGTTTTTGCGCCACTGCAATGTGGTTCGAGGTGAGTGTGAAAGTGAAAAAACGACACGACTGACGAACAGGCTCGGTTGACGGCTGGCTGAGCTGTGAACGCTACCTTTGCTGATTGATCTCTTTATGTATAACCCGTTCATTCAAGCAATTAAATTTTGTGCACTGCGCGAATTTTTCACCTGTCCCCGCCGTTTGAAGTCTGTGAACGCTGACAACAAGCCTTTATTAATAAATATTTGTCTGCTCTCTTTCTCTCGCTCTCTCTTTCTCTCGCTCTCTCTTTCTCTCTCGCTCTCGTCTGCCACTATCTTGCTATCAATCTCATCAGTTAGTTTCTATTGTTATCGTTGTGGTTCAGTTAGTGTTTATTGTTATTGTCGCTCGAAACGTTTGCTTGATATTTTACAGCATCCCAGTTGGAAAGCAGCTCTTTGGTGACGACAAGAAATGGTCGATAAAAAGAGTAATGACCATATCGAACGTAAACTGTAAATACAAAAAGAATTTATTTCAGATTATTTTTGTATAGAAAAAAAAAATGCTTAATAGCGACAACAACTAAAGAAACTGTAGATTTGTTGAAACGGTATCGGGCATAAAAGTGACCGTCATCAAGCTCAAAAGGTGCGAAATGTTGGTTTATGTATGTAGAAATATATATTTTTTGCTTCTGATACCAGCAACATTGTCCAAAGCTTCGATATGTGACTTTCTCTTTATCAAAAAATAAAGCTTCTTTTAAATATTTAAAACCACCCTCATCTGCTTTCAAATTTTAAACGTATTGTAAGGCTAAAAGCAGGTCTTAAGTTGACTCATCACAGTATTTATTTCAAAATACACTCTAGAACATTAAGAGCTGCTTTTAATTGTTTTTTTATCGAGCTTACTGTTCAATATAATTTGTGTCCACACTAAAAAAATTGCACTTAAGAAGATAAATTAAACAGAAAAATGATCTTCAGTTCGTTGTACCAGTTTCACCAGATGCTAGGCGGACTCATCAGTAACTTTGTAATCCGATGAGTAAGAATTTGTTTGCCTAATATGCTTCCTCTTTTGCATAGATCTATTGAGAACCCAAGCATAAAGCGTAAAAAACGAAACAACGCAAAAATTATTTTTCTGTTTTTTTTGTAACTCCTTTGTTTTGATTTTTTGCGCGCGCTGCGTTACAAGCTTTGTTGGCGAGTCAAAACAAAGTAGCAAGCACAAATCGTACTCTACATCTAGTTTTAATTTGTTCATAACTAAAGGCCTACACTAAGAAAACAATTTCTTGAATGATGACAAACTTTATTTGATAAAGAGCATTTAAGTGATTGATTGAGTCAAACCTAAAATAATTGAACCAACATATACCACTATTTGTTCTAAATACAATTGTTTGACTCAAAGAAATACTTGATTGCTCTATATGGAATGTACACTTGTTATATTCAAACAAATCGTTTTCGCAATGCACCCACCTCTATATATTTGTAAATATTGCCGAGCGGCAGTAAAATGTACATGTATATGCAAATAAAATTGGACAGCACATCTAGTACTCTACATTTGAGATGTGCGAAGGAATCGAATATAAAGACGCTAAGGGCTATGACACATATATTGCTTAGAGTTTTGTATTGAAGAGTCATCAGTTAGGAACTATTTTGAGATCTTCGTCAATATCAATTTCCAATTTTGATATTATATGGGCCCACAAATTCGGCAATTTGACTTAATATAATTGCACTCCTGTGAAATATTAAAACAAATGTACTGGTTATGGCAGGGAAAAATTTTGTCAATGCTTCAATAAGAAGCAGTACCCAAAGGTATATGATACGACGCACACTGGTGCAAAAGTGGAAATCAATACGAAAATTCCTGATTGCCTATTGTTGATATTTAGGTTATAATTTTGTAAGAATTGTATTCATAGCATGTTTGGATGAGCTTTCCCACGATTTTTGACCAGAAGCCTGTGAAGTCAATTAATTTTGAAAGTCTCAAAAAATACTTGTAAATCAATGGCAAATTCAACAGCAAATAACAAGAAATCCACTGTAGGTATTTCCGAAAGATTTTTTTTTTTTTTGTTTAATGAAAACATTACTCTACAAAATATTTGCATGATTAGAAGTGGATTTTTTTTTCTATTTTAAAAGCCAAATGTCTTATTTGGCGAAAATCGCTTGAAAATAACATCTGTGTCATTTTTAGCAGAGAATAACTTTCTTGTGGCAACTACCAGTGACAGTACTTCTACTTAAGCTTTCTAAAAAAAATCTGTGCCCAATGAATGTTTTATGAGTAAATGTGTTTTTCGAAATAGTTAGAAGCATATATTTGTAGCATACCTTTAGGCTTTTATGTTAATGTAAATGAAAATTCGCTATACGGCAATGAAGTAAGCACAAAATAATGCACCAACTATTGGCAAACCACGTTGTAACTTTCTTGTGGAGCGTCAAGAAAAAACTTTCTTCGAATTACTCAAAACTATAATTAAAACCGTTTAGATGCTATGGTACGAGTGCACAAAGAATGCAAGAAGAAAATTGTAATATGTTAAAACTAAAATATGAGCAAATTTTTTGTGCAAGGTTGGCGTGGCCAGAGTAATTTTTGCTAAGTAATTTTGAATAGCTCCAATACGAAGGAAAATATTGCACAACACAATTGAATCCACGTGTTTCTAAAATTAAAGTAAAAATTCTTAAACGTCAATCAATTTTAACTCCCAGCTTTAAAAATCTGTGCACCCCTGAGCTTAAGGAAAACTAGCATATCACTAAACAGCTATGTGAGACAATACGAGAATTCCTACTGGGGGGATTTTTTTACTGTGTGTTCCAATGCGTTGGTGTGAGTAAACAAGTGTCAATAGAGTAATTAACTGCGGTAATAAACAAGAAGAGTAATAAAACAGCAACAAAATTACGGAGAAACAAGAGCAAAAAAAATGTGATACCAATTGCCAAATACGTAAATCCGTTAAAACAGCGCATCAGACGTGAAAATGACAGCTGGTGCGCTACTGTTGCTGTTTAAACGATGATAATGCCATTGATTGCAGGAGTGACAACTAACTAATCATCAGTGATCACCGATCATGTAAACTGCTGCTTCTGCCGCTCCAAAAGTATCGTTTCGCGGATGCTGGCTTATCGTTAGTTGGGTTTGGAATCAATGAAGAAGTTTTACTTTTCACCGGCTTTGAAACTTATCGTACCTGCGCACATTATTTGTTATTGCGATTAAACGAAACTTATTTTTATGCCCTACACAGAGGGTATATTCACTTTGTCATTCCGTTTGTAACGCAAATAAGGGGGCGTGGCAGGTATGGAAAAGTATATATATTCTTGATCAGCGCCACCGCCTGAGTCGATATAGCTATGTCCGTCTGTCTGTCTGTCTGTCTGTCTGTCTGTCTGTCTGTCTGTCTGTTGAAATCAGGTTTACGAAAAAAATAAGCAAGCCAACTCAGTGAAATTTGGCACACAGGTCAAACCTTCTTGCAAGCTGCTAGCATATAAAAATGTGCGAAATCGGTTAACGGCCACGCCTTCCGCCCATACTCTATGTAAATATACCCAAGTCCATTTTGAAAAAAAGTTGCTGCGATTTTGATGAAACATGGTGATTTGGTGAATATGAGAACAAAGTTAAGATAAGGCTAGGTTTGAAGTTTGCAAGGGCTCTTAAAGGGGCGTGGGACAGCCCTAAATCTTAACTTTTATAACGCCATAGCTCGTAACCGTGCAAGATATTGTGATGAAATTTGGTACACGAATACAGATCTTATAATTCTTGAATTGCGCATAAAGTGGGCGGAGTTGTAAAAGTGGGCGGAATTGTAAAAGTGGGCGTGTCACTTTTTGGTAATTGAAAATTTGGATTTCGTATAACTCCAAATTGGCACATACGATTTCATAAATATATTAGGGATGATACCACTGAAAGCAGTCGTCAATACAACTGTATTCAATGTTCAGGAATATTTTGTTGAAGAACGTGGCACAGCCTACAATATTTATAAACGTTATAAAAAGAGAACTAACACCGCAATCGCTATGAAATTTAATAAGGCAGATATACTTGCTAAAAGGTGTCTTCTTGCAAAATTTTGGCACAATTGTGCTAGTGGGTGTGGCACCTCCCATATAAGCGAAGTACGTTTAATGCTATAGATAGTGTGCTATGAGAGTAATCTTCATAAAATTTTGTGTAGAGGTGTCGGTTACTATAAGCTTTGAAATTCAATGAAACTTGACAAGATTTCATCAGTGGGCGTGGCACCTCCCTCATTAACATAAAGTTGTCCGCACTCTTTTAAGTGAACTATTGGTGCAATTGATCTGAAATTTGAAGTAAGTGGTTTACTGGGTATTAGGTACATATGAATCAAAAGCTTTTGAAATACCAACAGTGAGCGTGGCACCTCCCATACAATTAAAATACCTTAAGTGGCATAACTATCGAAATATATGAGCAATCATACTGAAATTTGGTGTAAGAGGTTTGTTTGTGGAAGGCTACTTTTGGATCAAAATCTGAGTGTATTGTACCAGTGGGTGTGTCACCGCCCTAAATTTTATGAATAATTACGACACATATCGCAAACTATACAAGCTATTATGCTAAAATTTGGTTTGTGCATGGCAATCACGAATATCATTTATTGAAACAAAAGTGGGCGGAGTTGGAGAAGTGGGCGTGACATATTTCGTGTTTTTATTTAAATTCTAATTTTTTCAACATTTCCCATATTCTTTTGACATTTTCAGTTTTTTCCAACACTTTTCAACATTTTTAGACCTTTTTACATTATTTTCGACTTATTCAACCTCCTCAACATATTTTTAACATTTATTTAAAAAGTAATTTTAATGCAGTGTAGGGTATGTGAGTTTCGGCCTGGCCGAAGATAACACCTTTACTAGTTTTTTTTTGATACATGGTGGAGCAAAAGTTTTCACTCGATTTCCTAAGGTTGCAACTTAGTTTCTAGTTTCTTCGTTTAATTTTTGCTTTTTGCATTAAGCCGGTCAAGTGGCCGCCACCAGAGTTGATGCATATTCGTTCATTCATTTTCCATAACTTGTCTTAAATCTTCTGAATTGAAATTATCCACTTCTAGTCGGATGTTTGGCCTTAGGGCCGCTAAGCTTTTTCGTGTAGATCCGTGACTTCGAAAATCTACACAGTTAATAGTCGGAAACGGTCAGATATGGACATCTCGTGAGACAGCGCAAGTCATCAAAACGAAAGATCAAGCGATCGGGAAACGCTTGCTACAGAATGTCCACTATTTGTCGTGCCGTCCATGCGCTTGCACCTTTCTACTGAATTCATATGTTCTCCAATTCCAGTTCGGCGATTCGCGACAACATGCCGTCTTTCAGTATTCTGGCAGCGATGATTTTTCTTGTTCGTCGCTCATGATGATTCTTAGTGGAAAATAACTCAATTCGGTCAAATATTTGAAGGGCTTGGCTGTAATTTATGAACGGTTGGTTGTCTGCAGCCATTACTGAGGCACACTTTTAAGTCTTATCAAAATTTGACGTAAAAACCGTCTACTGATGCCCAAATGTCCTCTTAGTTGTCGTAGTTTCAACAATTAAACTTAAGATTTTTTAAACCAATCCAAATATTACTATTAAAATAAACAAACTGACAATTACTATTAAAATAAATAAACTGACATTACCATCAATGCGACCACTGTCTACAAAATAGGTATGAAAAACGGAACCACTACAATTTTTTAGAGCTTAGTGCCCTAAATTCATTTCATTTTGATCTCGTTTTTTACAACCAAATTCATTTAGTTATACCAAATTGCACTGTGATTGCTGACATATTTAATATGAAGAGTACTTCACCCAACGATGATATGTTTCCAACATCTTATTCAGAGATAGCTAATTGTGAATAGACCCATAGTAAATTTCACAATAATTGCTGCAGTTATTCATTTGAAATCACGTTTTGAGATTTTATGTGTATGGATTTTTATTAAGATCAATCTCGTAGTACAATAAATATAACTTATAGCTAATATATAAAATTCTCGTGTCCGAAACGGCTTGACCGATTCTTATGAAATTTTGTGTGTATATTCAGTAGGTCTGAGAATAGGACGCAAACTATTTTTTTAAGAAACAGGAAATTTTTTGTTCCGATTAAGTGCATACATACTTTGGGTGGCTTTCATACAAAAATATTTTTAAAATAGCATTTTCACAAAGACCACTTAATCGATCCACATGGAACATACTCCACGTGTGTTTTATGTTAAGAAGCATAGATAAGGCTACACAACTTCTATTAAAAGTGCATATTTAGGGTGACCCGTTTTGCATAAAAATATTTTTTAAATATCATTTTCACGAAGACCGGTTAATCGACTCATACCGAATTCACACCACGTTGCTTTCACATTGAGAAGCATAGCTTAGGCTACATTTATTTAGGGTACGTATTTAGAGTGGATCTCATACAAAAATATTTTTTAAAATTTCAGCTTCTCGAAAACTGCTTAATGGATTCTCATGGAATTCACACCACGTTGCTTTTATATAAAGGGGCAACGCTTAGGTCGTAAAAATTTTAGTTTGAATTCATAATTAGGGTGGCCCGCACACAAAAGTATTTTTTGTATAGAACTTTCACGAAGCTGCTTTTAAATGCTTATTATAGTCGATGGAAAGTTTTTGCAAAGTTTGGTTTAGGAATATGGGCAATGACACGCCCTCTAAAATTGAAATCATCATATATCATCAACTATTTGACGCAGACAATGGGACTTGGCATATAGATACGTATATAAAAGGTAAGGGCAAAAGTATGATTTAAAGAAAAAAATGGGCGTTAAGACGCCTCCTATATGCGTATAAAACAATATTTAATATAAATCAGTAACTATTTGATGCAAATGAATGAGACTGGGTACGTATAAAAAAAAAGACTATTACAAATTAAACCCATCGCTCCATCCACCTGTAGGGCATAAAAGCGTCTGCCAGGCTTTTTATATGTATGTATGTAAAAGAGTTGGGACAGAAGTTAGTTTCACTGGAAAAATTGGGAGTTTCGGTTTTATATTCCATCGCATGAGTTCATACAACACCGCGCCACCTACCGGAAAGGGCAGAAGAAAGTCTGCCGGGATAGCTAGTTTTCTATATAAAATTTCAGAACGATTACTTTATTAGTTCCCTTGTCATGTCGTATGTATGTAAACATTGTAGGTGGTGTGTGCCATGGTTTTCAACGAATTTTCGCGAGAATGAAACTATCAGCAATGAATTTATGAGGCCAAATTACGTAGACTTGCCCAAAATTTCAGAAATCGCTAAACTCATTTCCTAGAAAATGTTTACAGCCAGACTTACAGGCAGACAATTATTACTCTGTTAATTTACGTATAAGTAGTAAAATTAAATTTGAGCAAAGGAATATATGCAGACTGAGTAGATTCTTATGTACTAAGAAGAAGCTTTATTTATGGTTAAAGCCTTTGTGACCACATCTTTAATGAATACTTTGTCGTTATTCTTGACAGTTCGTGGTCTGGATTCGCGCAGACCACGACAGGATGTGTGTTTCGCATTTCTCACCATATGTTATTTTTGAATGCCTTTAAATCAAGGACACCATTTATCTGATTTTGCTATCACTTTATTTTTTGTACAACTTTTTAATACAAATAAAAAATCGAAGAAACTGTATTTGCTAAGAAAATATATTTCATCAAATTCTTTTGACAAAATTTTATTGGCTGTGCCGCACGACTTGCACGCTCACTTACGGTGACTGCAATTTAATGTCCAGTCATCTGCAGAACCACTTTTTCGTGCCGTGCTAAAGAGTTAAACAAGTAAAGAGTTTTTTATGGTTAGTAGCTACTTATGTCGTGATAATAAAAATCGTAAACTTAGCTAGAGCACGGAAGGGAAAAGTTATTTAGAAAATCATTTATTACTTTTTAAATTATAAAAATTGTCATTTGTGTAAATAATCAACGAAAATATGAATAAATTTTACAATTTTTTGGGCAATACAAATGCCTAGAGAATAAGATTACAAAACAAATTAGATTTTACTTGTGAAAACAATAAATGAGTTACCAAAATTATTCCAATATCTTGGCAAATAAAGGCTTGTACAGACCAGTGATGGCATTTTCGGCACAATTGAATTGTTTTTTAGAGACAAAATTATGACATAATCTTAGAATATTTTTCAGCTTGGAAACATAAGCTCAAACAAAAAATTGAGTTTTTCCATTCAAAGTCCTATACAAAGCTTCAGAAATATTTTTGATTTTTTGCAAGGTTTTTAGGGGTGCTTGCCTTAAAATAAAAAAAAAAAAACCTTTCCTGACAGTGTATTTAAAGTATCAACATAATTATTAAATGTGAAAATTTATTAGGTAAACAAAAAAGAATTGCGGTCTACGCATTTACCAACATCAAAACAATAATATTTAGTTTAAATTAGTTTCGATAATAGTTCGGAATGCGTGAACCTACTAGCTAGAAAGTTTATGGGAACTTCACACCAATTATCAAAAATGTTTTCCTATATGATATAACAAAAAAATTTGTAAGGAATTCCAGGATTCCAGATAATTCCTCTCTTTGCTGATTGAAGACGAGGTTGTTTTTATAATTCTAGAGGTATATTTTCTACAGAGGTTAGTACATTACCCTTTTTGGAAGGTTTGAAAGTGAATGCAAAAACTGCCATGGAAATTACTTAAGGAAGTGCACGTAAAATTATGCTGAAGATTGTAAGCTTAATAATCCGAAAACTTATATTGAAGTCGGATGTTTTAATATCATGGCTTATAATACTTTTTATAAAGAAATGAATAAACAAGTTAACTGTCATTTTTTCTCAAGTAATATTGGGGATTTGTAAGAAAAATATTTAGCGGTATTAGAGAAATAATTAAATATTAGCAATAAGCTCCAAAACAGTATTCAGTTTTCAGTATTAATGAAAATCCTTCTGAGGAACTTTGTGCTATTGTAATCCGCTGAAACATCGTAAAAGAAAAGTTTTTATTCCTGAACCGATCTGGGGCCACCTATAGCGAGCTCTGTTTTTTCTTATTGACAAAACGCACAACGTTCAACTCGTTCGCAAATTGCAAGGAAGTGGCTAGAAAAATAATAAAAAAAACAACATTACAACATTACATTACATTACATGTACAACATTAACCAAAAACTGGTCTGATGAGAATGTGTATATATGTGGTAATAGCCGAAACATATGTCACCAATTACCAGGTTAAATTGTTCCATTTGTTATCTTTGTCATGTTTGTTGAATAAAAAGCATTGATCAATTAAGTAAAATTTTACGATCATATTGGTCTTTGCAAAATGACTGCAAGTTCAATGTAATAATTCTTAATATAATAAATTATCAGTCGCTAAAAACTAATATTCTTAATAATAAAAAAAACTTTATATATTTCTTTTGATCTGTTATTTGAGATGATGCCAACAGTTTTTGCTTAAAACCCTTTTTTTTTGTGGTCAAAAGTGAGTTATGCTCAGCAGATCGGATCTATCGATCATTATGTTTACTTTGTGGTTTTTTAGTCACTTTCTTGCTATTACAAGCGAGTTGTACATAGAGTTTTTTGGGCAAAAAAAAGCGAAATGTGCGTCAGATGGCCCACTTACAATGGACGCTCCCATATGCGGATGACTTAACAATATACAAGAATAGAGATTATAATACTTTCCGACCCATGTAATATATAGCCTCTTATGATCAGAGACGATCATAACTTTTCTTGAACATTAATTCTACGTAAACATCCGACCCCGTTCCCCTATATCACATAAACTTTTTGAGTGAAATTTCCGGTACGTAATTTTTTCGAGTCAATTTTCGTTGCTACATATTATTGTTTTTAGTGCACCTAATTGAAAGGAACAATCCACAATTCATTCATTCATTTTTTTGTATAAATCAAATCGTGATTATCATAATCATTTTGACACAATCTGTGACAAGGCGATAAGTGATTAAATATATGTAAGTTTGCCAATTTATTTTTACTGCCCTTTGAAAAACTTTTGCGATTTATAAGGCAACCAATAAATTTGTTAATTATAATCTGTGCTGGTAAAAAAACAAAATACTTAGTGTTTTCTTTATTAATGAACCAGCATTGTTATTTAGACTTTTTATGACGCTGATAATTTCTGCAAGAAGACGTAGAACCGAATATCAAAAGATAACAAAATATCAAAGGAAAATTTAAAGTCATTCTTACGAAAAAAAAACAAGAAACTCTAATTGATACTGATACAATTACACTGAATTTAAAAATGAAAAAATTAACACAAATCATCAGCAATAAGTCGTTTTTGCTACTACAAATCACAAAATTTATTGAAACTGTGGTGGTCAAAGGGGATCCGCTAGGCGCTTGTGATGTTTATTGGCGGTGTGATAAAAAAAAAATGTATGTTACGTTTTCTGCAAAATATGATGAGGACTCCCATGAGCTTGATGTTCGGAGCTATAGTCCCTCCTCAACTCTATCTTAATACAGTTCCAATTTGTCCATATCAAGGATTTCTTAAGATTTTTTTGTTTTATTTGAAAGGCCCATTGATGTGGGTAACATGACATTATTCAAATCACCGAACAGCATCGATGGGTGGCGTGCATCCGAGAGGTCCAATTTCCGATGGCTCTATGGCATAGATCAGACAGAATTTGAGCAATGACACACGGGTTATTTTGAATGGAGAGTACTAGTAGTTTGCGGTATATTGGCATAGTCCTGCGACTAAAGAAAACCCCATAAGAAAAAATGTAATACGGTCAATTTCCGCCACGGGCACAATGCGCGCATCGTTGCCACTAGAGAACACCCACTTTTATGATTTGCACGTATTGCTCGACGCTTTAACCGGTCATGGTGATTTGTCTTTTGTGATTGAAAAGTAGAGTAAACAACATTGGCGTCATGAACTTTCAAAATCTGCCAGTCCCTATTGAAGAACTCTGTGTAAGAATACATCAAAATTAGGTTCAGCTTGGCAATCTTAGTTTCGGATCTAGATTAAGAAATAGAGATCAACATCAAGACACAACGTCCAAGAACAAGACATTATACTGAAGAGGGAAATCAGTATTGGACTTACAGTATAAGTCTTCCACATTTTGTAAGAGCAAAACCAAAACTAAAAGCGCGAGACAAAGACCCAATGTGCGAGACAAAAGCTGCTACAATGTTGTCTTGGCCTTGCGTTTGCTTATCGCCATAAAAGACTCCATAGAGACGTCATGCTTAAAATGATTTGAAAACTCCATTCGAGACGGTAATAACCAAAATGGTGCTGATTATGACAAAGCTGAAAGTATTCATTAGAAAAGGTTAGGTACGATTGGCAGCCAGCCAAACCGACTCATTTAGACCCAATGGTGATCTTTTGTGATACCATAAGCTAATGAACCATATAGTACCTCTCATTGAATCAACCAGATTTCGTAATGAAACTAAGAAGCTAACCTATATTAAAATGTGTAAGGCCGTCCAGGTCTTCAGATAAAAACGAACCAAGTGTTTTGTGTCGTTTTCTAGCGAATGCGGAACAGGAACAAAAAAATTTCAATATTATTTAGTTTTTCTCCTCCTCCACATTCCTATAACTTCTGCAGAAGTCAAAAGACCGAACACTTAATCTTTCCGCATGTCTGCCGATGAGGAATTAGCCAGCTATGACTGCAACAACTGACGAGATACTGTGTCTTGTGCAAGATATCGGTTCTCGAGAGTATTTAGAAAGCCATCAGTCGATGTAATTAATCTTAAGAGGACCACAGCTGAACGTGGAAGCGATTCTTTGAACCTTGTGCAATTGATTGTAACGGGTGACTTTTTTGCTGTTTGTTTTTTCAGTGCAAGTTTTTTGACACCCCACGCATGATTCGTAACATGTGTCAACGCCAAAAATGCTAAGTATGGTTTGCCATTTTACCATAAATAGACTAACAAACAAACAGCGATTGAAAATTATTGAATTTTATTATTAAAATAAAGGGCATTTTTTTCTCAATAGGTACATAAACAAACAGAATTTGAATAACTGGTTCTGAAGAACAGCCAGAGGCAGCTCAAGAGCTCATGGCGGCACATGCCTCACGGCACGCGATACCATGGACCTATTGAGTGGCGATTTTGGTGAGCAATTATTCCCATGCTTTGAGCAGTCCATTGGCCGCTAAGATCATGCGATTAGATCCCACTAGACTGTTTTTTGTGTCCCTACGTGAAATTTTTCGTGTACAGGGAAAAGCCAGCCACAATTGCAGACATGGAAGACAACATTACAGCTGCCATTGGTGAGGTACCGACTGAAATGCTGGAAAAAGTATGACAAACTAAAAGCTTACGGATGAACCACCTTAGGCGTAGCCGCGGGCAAAATTTACATGAAATAATCTTTAAAAAGTAAATGAAAGGGGCTGATGTATTGCTCTAAGTAAATATTTCATTTACTATTGCAAATATTCTGTTCTTTTTTCAATTTTCAAAAACCAAACGATTAAAAAAACATCCGTTAGTAGGTGACCTTGTCTCACACAGCCCTCACACTACAATGCCATGACAGAATGGGTCCAATGACAGCTGTGAAGAGCCTGCGAATAATGCGACGTGATAACCGCCATTCAGATTTTTTACAAGAGTAAAGCGCTACAGTTACCTTTCCAACTCTCTCTTCAACGTTTGTTTTACAGCTTAGTTTCCTATCCAATATCAGACTAAGGTACCTTGAACGTTTTTTTCAGGCAAATGAGGAGTGATTTTTCAGAAGAGCTTATTTCCACTAATGACCTTGAACAAACCTAAGAGTGCTATCGCCGATATTATGCTAAAATGTTTCTCTAGTGGAAAATCTATTACAAGGAAAACATATTTCCAAGAGAAGCTCATAATTAAAAATCTCAATTTCTTACAAAAAGACGTATTTCCTATAATCTATTTCACTTAAACGTAAGCGTAAACACATCCCGTTGGAAATCCTAAATGCTGATCTAGTTACCATACCACTGACTATGAACAAAAAACAAAATGAAGAAATTTTATTAAAAAAAAAAACAGTTTGGTTATGACTGGAGGAATTCAACAGAGCTTTCATGGTACAAGAGCGTAATTGATGCTCAAAATATAGGAAAGCAAGAGAAGGAGTCTAGCGATTATTGCAAACTTGACTCTAGTGACTAATGAGTATAATCTGTGGTATAACAATAAAATTTTACACCAAAAGAACATATGTCCAAATGTTTTTTGTTTTTTTTTTCTAATATATATAAATACGTTAGAATAAAAGTATTAAGCGGACTATAATATTGGATCAACACACTTTAACACTAAAGATATTAAAAAAAAAACTAGTAAAGATGTTACCTTCGGCCAGGCCGAAATTCATATACCCTACACTACACTAAAAGTACTTTTTAAATAAATGTTAAAAAAATGTTGAGGAGGTTGAATAAGTCGAAAATAATGTAAAAAGGTTTAAAAATGTTGAAAAGTGTTGGAAAAGCCGAAAATGTCAAAAGAATATGGGAAATTTTGAAAAAATTAGAACAGAAATAAAAACACGAAATATGTCACGCCCACTTCACCAATTCCGCCCAATTTTGTTTCAATAAATGACAAACCAAATTTTAGCACAATAGCTTGTATAGTTTGCGATAGGTGCCGTAATTATTCTTAAAATTTAAGGCGGTGAAACACCCACTGGTTTAATCCAGTCCGATTTTGATCCAAAAATAGCCTTCCCTAAATAAATCTCTTACACCAAATTTCAGTATGATTGCTCATATATTTCGATATTTATGCCACTTAAGGTATTTTAATTGTATGGGAGGTGCCACGCCCACTGTTGCTATTTCAAAAGCTAAAGATTCATATGTACCTAATACAAAGTAAACCACTTACATCAAACTTCAGATAAATTGCACCAATAGTTCACTTAAAATAGCACTTACAACTTTATGTTAATGAGGGAGGTGCCACGCCCTCTCATGCAATCTTGTTAAGTTTCATTTAATTTCAAAGCTTTTAGTAACCGACACCTCTATACAAAATTTTATGAAGATTACTCTCATAGCACACTATCTATAGCCTTAAACGTATTTTGCTTATATGGGAGGTGCCACACCCACCGGCACTATTGTACCAAAATTTTGCTAAAAGATACCTTTTAGCGAGTATATCTGCCATATTAAATTTTATAGCGATTGCGTTGTTAGTTCTCTTTTTATAACGTTTATAAATATTGTAGGCTGTGCCACGCCCTTCAACAAAATTTTCCTGAATATTGAATAAATTTGTATTGATGACTGCTTTCAGTGGTATCATTTCTAAAATTTTTATGAAAATCGTATGTGCTAATTTGGAGCTATACAAAATCCAAATTTTCAATTGCTAAAAAGTGTCACGCCCACTTTTACAATTCCGCCCTTTTTATGCGAAATTCAAGATTTATAAGATCTGTATTCGTGTAACAAATTTCATCACAATATATTGAACGATTTACGAGCTATGGCGTCATTAAAGTTAAAATTTAGGGCTGTGCCACGCCCCTTTAAAAGCCTTTACAAACTTCAAACCTAGCGTGATCTTAATTTTGTTTTCATCTTCACCAAATCATCAAGTTTTATCAAAACCGCAGCAACTTTTTTTCAAAATGTACTAAGGTATATTTACAAAGAGTATGGGCGGAAGGCGTGGCCGTCAACCGATTTCGCCAATTTTTATATGCTAACAGCTTGCAAGAAGGTTTGACCTGTGTGCCAAATTTCATTAAGTTAGCTTGCTTAGTTTTCTTTTAAACCTGATTTCAACAGACAGACACACAGACAGACAGACGGACATAGCTATATCGACTCAGGCGGTGGCGCTGATCAAGAATATATATACTTTTCCATACCTGCCACGCCCCCTTCTATGCGTTACAAACGGAATGACAAAGTGAATATACCCTCTGTGTAGGGTATAATTAGTGTAAACAGCCCTTAAAGATTTTTGCTCATTACTGAAATTTTGTTTAACATGGAAATAAGCCCCTTTGATAAATCACTCCTCAAGTCTAGCGTCTTTTAGGGTAGTTGGTTCAATAATTGGAAGTTTGTGACTCATATTTAAGGTAACAAGCTCAGTTTTGTTCGGACTTACACTTCAATCAATCTCGTCTGCCCATGAGACAAGTTTGTTGAACGCTTTCTGAAGAATTTCACACAGTGTGATCGGGAATTCGCCACACGCAATTAGTGCTACAACATCCGCATATTGGCACTCCATCCTGCAGCGTTCCTCTGCAAACAAACCTATCTGCCTTGGAGTAACCAAGATTCAAAGTAATGGTTCTGTATTTCGATAGTTTCTTATCAAATTAACTATTGAACTATTAAAAACTAATAATCGTTCCAAAAGATGTAAATTGTATCCATCAAGCATTTGGACATTTTTATTACCAACTGACTTCCGCGAATATTTGAAAAGCTTTTTTATGATCTATAATATAATGAGTGAGCTACTAACAAGGCATATTATTTTTAAAAATAGTTAGCTAATCAAAAGTACTTTAAAATCCGACACGTGATAAGTAATAAATTTTATTGTAATTAAAGTATGTAAAGAGAAAGAAATGCGGTGAATTACGAGTAAACGTCATTACACTAAACAACAAATTAGTTGTGCCCAACCGATTAAATTTAACTCAAGAATAAAGTGTTCAAAATTTGTACGGCTGACCGCGCCTTTCCGCTGATATGGTAATTATTGCCGTAAAATAAAAAGCTTTCAAGTACCCTTGGTACTATAAAAAATTAACTATAAGATTTTTGATAACACTGTAAAATTAAAAATTTGACTGCAATGTAAATATATTTTTAAAAATTAGTTTTGTTACCACTACCACATCACATTTTTATTTAAACTCCATTCAAATTTCGAAATATTACAGAGCAAAGCGAATGTCACATTCAAATTTGGCACATTGAAATCCTTTAGAGACTTTGAGATACGAGTATCTTTTGTTTTAAACTTTTTAGAATCAAAGGTTAAAAACTAAAGTGTATTCAAGAAAAATTAGAAGGACATAATTTATTTATGGCAAAGCTAATCAGCTGAAAACTAATTTTCAAAAATAAATATTTTTCTCTTTCAATAGAAATTGTTTGATGATCGTTCAACAGTATTATCAATTTTATTGAATCGCAATAATTCAATTGTTACCAAAATTCCCTATGATTAAAATCTCTTAAGTGACGATTAAACAGTTAACGTCATTTCGTTTTAATCATTTTTGAAAAATCGATTGCAAAAGATGAATGAGATTTGTTTATGCCGTCACAACTAACTTAAGCCACTTCAATGATAAAACCTTATTTCGATCAACTTAGTTCAAAAACTGCGTGAATTGCTACTTTACGCAAAAACAAAATCGACAAGATCTTAAATAAAATTTAAGTTATATTGATTTTTTTTTTCTTTTGGCTTAACTATAAGTAAGGACCTTCATTAGAGATAGCTAAATTTGACCGGTAATTTAGTTTTAAGACTTCAAAAATACGCACGGATATTACATGTTTTGAATAGCATTGATATGTACCCCATTTTAAAGTTATTTTTATACCCTACACACCTTTTCATGCTTCACCTTGTCACTCCGTTTTTAACGCATAGAAGAGAGAGTGTCAGGTATAGAACAATGTATATATTCTGAGTATTTTTAGCTATTTTCGTCTGTCTGTTGAAATCACGTTAACGAAAAATCAAATTGAATCAAATTTGGCCTTCAGGTCACACCTTCTAACAAGCTTCTAAAGATTGAGCGAATTCGGTTCATGGACGTATCTATTTCTAAAAAATTATCACTGCAATATTTTTTTTAATGAAATTGGAGATTTGGTGCACATGTGAACAAAATTTGTATTTGGCTAAGTTTCCTGTTCTTACAGAGATGTTGCACATCCCTAAATTTGCGCTTTTATAACGCCATATCTCGTAAATCGTGCAAGGTATTGCAATAAAATTCGGTAAATGCATTTAGATCATACTATATATGTATCTTATATTGTGCCAAGAAGTGGGCTTAAAAACCGCCAATTTTGATTTCGTATAAGTCTAAGCTGGCGCTTACAAATTTAATTAAAAAAATTGCTAGATGATACCACTAGAAACAGTCATCAATACAAGCTAAAGCTTATGAAATAAATTTTTCGAAGACTTTGTTAAATTTTCCAACTTTCTAAATTATCACGAATAACATAACTACTAGTATGTGTATCAGTGGTGCTCTGCGGACTACACCAACTGACGCTTTAGAGGTCCTCTTTCATCTCGTTCCTCTTGACCTGTTAGGTAAACAGATGGCAGCTTGTTCTGCCATTAGACTCAGGGAAACTATTTGCTGGTCCGAGGGTAGAATAGGGCACTCAACTATTCTTTATAACTTGAGGTCTGTACCCTTCAAGTTAGACTATGTTGTTCCAGGAATCTCATTCAACAGGAACTACGTAACTCATATTCCATCTAGGGATTACTGGAGGGGAGGATTCCCGGGGAGAAGAGGCCATAGTAATTTCTACAGTGATGGCTCCAAGCTAAATAACCAAGTATGTTATGGTATTTACTCCAAGGAACTGAAGTTAAGAATTGCTGCGAGGTTACCAGATCATTGTAGCGTTTTTCAGGCGGAGGTTATAGCAATAGAGGGAGTAACATCCTGGCTGAGGAGGAATGTTGTATCCAAAAACGATATAAACATTTTCTCAGATAATCAGGCAGCTATCAAATCTCTAGAATCAATCTTCCTAAGCTTACTAGTGGCCCAACAATGTCGCTCGTCTTTAAACGAGATGGCTCAACATTTTAACATTAACCTCATCTGGGTACCTAGGCATAGGAACATTGACGGCAATTGCAAAGCGGATGAACTTGCTAGGCAGGGGACTACTGCACATATTCCTCAGGACAAGGAAGGTGTTGGCATGCCACTTGCTACCTGCAAGTTTTTGCTTAAAGAGTACACCTTTTTTAAAATAATTTCCGCAGTAAGGCAACTGGAATCAGAGCGAACGACATTTGAAGCCCGAGCCTTTGGTTTTTTGAGCAATTCTTTTTCCCAAACCACTTGTGGAGATGAGAGAGAGAGCAAGTCCAGCAAAGGAAATTCACCTCCACTTAATATTAGTAATTTAGCCGTAAGGACTGAATTCTATTATTTTTTTATTTTAACTCAAAAATGTTCTATATTTAGAATGAAAATATTTACCTGACACAGGATAATGAAATCTTTGACGTATCTTTCGTAAGTAAAGAAACCTCCGATAGCTCAGAACTTAGTCCAAAAAACTTGTTTCAATACAAATCCACAAGTAAGAGTAAGAACGTTACTACGATACAAAATGTATTACACATTAAGCTTGTACCCAATCCAATTTTCCTTCTTGCAATTTCAGGTCTATTATCCTGTGAAGCTAGGCGGTTCATTGTATCCACTATATTTTCAACAGTTCAGATTAATAGGTTTTAATAGTATTTGGAGCCTTCCAGTGGGAATGCCAAACGACCGCTGAACCACGTGTCTAGCTCTTGACAGTCTCTTGTTTTGTTATTATTTTGTTATTGTTATTTTGTATTCTTCACATGTGATATGCGAATGAGGCTTCATAACGTGCTTACTCGTATGTAAAGCGAATGCACTGTCAGCTACGATTGCTTGTGGAAGCACTCTGTTATCGCCAATTACTTTATCGGGTGGATAATAATGTGCTTCATTTTGAATAACCGCTTGTAGCGTAGAATGGGTGAAAACTCCTCGATTAGCTCCAACATCTACACATAAAAATTTGCAGTTTGCACTGTGAGTGCAAGTAATACAAAACTGTTCGTTCCCTTATAATTGTGAAAATATGCCCAATCCCTTTCAGAAGCATAAAATGTAATATGAGTTTTTAGTAATTTGTAACCATTCTTCCGGCGAATCTGGAAACAAAAAATAAATTTAATTTTTATTTTCAGTCCGCGACTTCATCTGCAAGCAAGGGTATGAAGAAGCGGAAAACTACTAAATTTTTAAGCCAAAGTGTGATTTGATGCAGTTGGTTAGCAGCACTTCAAAAAGTCGTCTATTTGAGTGGCTGGGTGTGTTAGTTGTTGAAACTCTTAATGCGTTTAAAAATGAACACGTGAAGAACTGTCATGTTCCCCTGATAGTCCACATTCTTTAAGCCTCTTGAATCGAATTTGTTAGGAAATACTAAAGAAAAAGTTTCCAGCTTTTGTCCGTAAAGGTCGCAATAGACAAAACCAGAAGATTAACAACAGAATGAAATATATAAATAATCAATCAACTTACCTGGAATTTTGTCAGAAGGCTACCTTTAGTTTAAAATTCGAATTTAATAAATATTTTGCTTTATCCCAAAAATGGTCTGATTTTGAAGATTCTTTCTCTGGTGAGTAGAAATGTTTTTGGTGTTTTAGATACCATTAAGTCAGTAAGTTATGAAATGAGAATTAAGTCCACTTACTAAAGCAGCGACGATGTTCTACAATTGGATTTACCGGGTAAAATCTTATGACGACTCGTAAACAATTCAAAATTAAGATGATTTCTAAAATTTACAAATAAACAGAATTGAAAGGTATATCAAAATGCTATGGCAACATCTCATATTTAAAAAAAAATCTCTCCTGTCTGCCAGCATCGGTTTACTGAAAAATTTTGACATTTGACGCTCTTTCGAATGTTCCTGAAATCTCTTCTTCTCTTAACTGGAAATTTTTCACGAAAAATGATTTTACAATAATAAAAACTAACAACTATTTGCAGTAAAATAGCTGATGTCTAGAGGTCTATGGCAGTGGTTCTTAAGCATTTAAGTACGATGCACCATTTGATCAAACGCACCACCAATCTTTTAGTTGAGTCATTTTATAAATGAAATACTTGCAGTGGCTCAAAATAAAAATGTATTATTTATTTAAATGGTTTATTTAGTATTGAGTATTTCTTATTTATTTTTATTCAATTTAATTCGAACAGAAAATTTCCTATTTTCTGAGGAAGAAAAATTAAAATTTTAATTTTTTGGAATTCTAATTTTTTAAATTGAAATTTTTTGAAAGTTTTCCCAAATTTCAAAATGTTATTATATATAAAGTTATATAAGGGCAAGTGGTTTTTTTATATGGTGTATTCGTTAGAGTGTAAATGTAGAAGTGTAATTATAAGACACTACTCATACATACACACAATTGAACTTTAAATAAAAAATAATGTTTAAGAATAACAAATTTTGTTATGTTCTGTTTCCTTGCCTTGAGGTATTTAAATATACTTTTAGAAACAGTAACAATTAAAACTAAATAAACTTACACATTTTTATAAAAATTTAAAACATACAGTGGCTCATAGCTTATTTCAACCAGCACCTTTTTAAGACTTTAAATAATTATAACTTCTGAACAAAAAGCAATATAAACCAAATTTATATATAGATTTGTAGATTTGTGCTAAGATTTTCAAAAACCAACTTAAATCATGTTCACAAATATTTTTTTTAATAAATTAAAATCTAAAAACAAAAAAAAAGAGTATAAGGAAAGTTTCTTCGAGAAATCTTACAATCTTCCGGCATAAGGTCACCGATAGATAATCCGCATTGTCTCATTAGACAAAGAAACTCTGAAGATGTTGATTTCAAATTCAATTTCTTAAGATTATCGGTTGTATGTATTCCATTAATACGAGTAGTATTCGCAAGTAGCGTACCCGGGGGGAACCGAGGGATTGGTCGCCTCGGACGCAAGGTTTGGGGGGGCGGTAAAATGGTCGTGAAATATGTCTAATTTTGAAAGTCAAAAATGAGGACCTGTTTATTAGTGAATGAAAATAAATCGATGTAGAAACTTTTTAAAGTGAAATATATTTCATTCTGCTAGAGTTATTGAATGACAAGAGCAGGACCCTTTTTTTGGTGAGGTAAATGAAATTTTTATTAAAAATCACTAACACTTTTGGTAGGGGCGGCCAATAAGTTTTTTTCTCCGGCCAATATTCTCTTTATATATGATATTAAACTGTCAATAACTTCGGCTGCAATTGGGTGAGCTGGACGTAAAAAATCAAATAATTTTTTGTCTGTCGAAAAAAAAAATATAAGAAAAGAAAAAGAAACATTTTTTTTAATTAATGTACGCGTCCTTCCAATAAAACGGACAATATTTTTAAGGCTGTTAAGCATCTTCCAAGAAAAAATGTACTGCGTAAAGTGTGAGCAAGATCATGGACCTGAAGAATGTTCGTTGGCTAAAAGTGCAGATGTGAGCCCTTTCTGCATAAATTGTGGTGAATTGGGTCACCCAGCCAACTGGCGGGGATGCCATTGCTATAAAGACCATATTAGAAGATAACAACTTTTGATTAACCAGACAGAGGAGATAAAACTTATTGCTCCTTCAAATGTCCAGAATACTGTCAACAAGCATTCATTGTTAATCGAAGATAAGCCTTAAATAATTACAGAATTTTTGAAGGCTGCTAATCAAATTTTTGAAGTAGAAAATTTTCTCAGAAACTTGTTAGAAGAGAGTGCGTAACAATTTTAAAAGAGGCCAGGAAGAAATATGATCCATAATGTGACAAATTTTTTGACTTATAATGTGAGATTCTTGGTAGAGTGATCGAGCTTAAAAAACTGGATGCAAGTCATATAGAAAGTTGTTTTCTTTAGGAAACTTTTATATCTAGATCAAAATATATGAATCTGAACAATTACAAATTCGTTAGAAACTTTAGTTTTCAGGGAGTTACCATTGTTTTAAGTAATCGTTTTAAATATTCTGTGGTCACATTTACAAATGTTACTTTTCCACATATTTTTCTAGATGGTTTTGTAAATGGACTGGCTGAAATTGCAAACTGCGCATCAATATTCAATAGTATTTGGTGGAGACTTCAATTCGAAAGATTATGCATGAAAAGACAGTTTAAACAATTTAAATGGAAACACATTTTACAATTCTTTGCAAAATCATTTACTTGACTTTGTCAGAATTTGTGATATAAACCCGTCTTACACAAACGGTAGTTCCATTCTTTTTCACTTTTTTTTTTTCAACAAACAGACAATATAAAACACAATTATGAAATTACGTGTATTTCATAATTTTTAGAGCATTTTCCACCACATTTTCAAATAGAGTTGAAAGACATTATTGTTCCTTTAATCCAACCCGTAGGTCTTACGCCACATTAAAAAATACGAGTTGGGACGATGTCAGTGCAGATTAAACAGCAGTTATTGAAAATACTTTTCCACCCAACAATATTAATTTATAAAACTTTGATATTGACTATTGTATAGACTTTTTAATGTCAGCTATTAACTCTACTAAGCACTTGCACAGCGAAACGATTTAAGTTAAAAAATTTTCTACATCACTCCCTGATCCAGTAAAGAAACTGTTTTAAGTTAAAAATAGTTGGCAAAAAAACTGAAGAAAATTTTAAATACAAATTTCAATGGAACAACACCAGAGTACAAACTTCTTGGTAAAGAAATTTCAGTCCTGAAGATTTTTATAAAAGAATAAGTAGAAATACATCAACCTCGAGAGTTTGGTGAAAGACTCAAACTTATTAAGCCGGGACCTTTGGCATATAAGCAAACTTATAATTTGTTGAAAAAAAAAGTAGGAAAATTTAGTTTGAAAATTGTTCAGGAAGATTTCGTAATAACTGGGTATGTCATAAAAGTTGAAGATTTAAAAAGTCAACCTTCAAAAGGTTTACGAAGTAGCATTCCTGATTAGATCAGATATTTCCAATTTAGAATCACACATTCATCACACTCTTAATTCAAATCCATAATTCTCTTGGGACTCTTTGACTAATTCAGATACTCTACACTTTGTCAACTCTGAATCTATATGTTCCTATGTGCAGGAGCTAAACGTCAAGAATTCAGATGGACCGAACACCATTTCAAATTTTATTATTAAAAAATTGCCGAAAATAGTTTTTAACATTTTAGTAATAATTTTCAATAATTGCATAAACAATGGATGTTTACTTGTCTCCTGGAAAATTGCTCAAATAATTCCAGTTCAAAAGAAACCGAATTGCTATGAAGTCATTAATTTTAGACCTACATATATCCTTATTGTCAAACCTTGGTAAACTATTTGAACAACAGATTTTATATAAAATAGATGAGGGTATCAATGTCCAGTATAACTCAGATTTTCAGTTTGGCTTTAAAAACATATCTAACATTCTGCTGTGCATGTTCTTTTGAAATTTAAAAACGATTTAATCCTCAATCTTCGACAACGGAAATGCACGGTAGCAGTATGTCTGGACATAAAGAAAGCTTTTGATAAGGCTTAGCATAGTGGAATTATGTGTAGATAAACTAATAATGATTGGCTTTGATCTTTCTATTATTAAAATTTTGCATAGTTTTTTAAATGATAATATCCGCTAAAATAATATTTTCTTTATAGATAAAATAAAATGCTACTTACAAATGTCCTCCGACAAATCGTGCTTTGCATTGACACAAAAGTTTTTAGTTTTATGAAATTGGTGGACGTTATTCCATTTTTAATTTTTCGCAAGAATAATTTCTTATTTTTTTGATTAAAAAAACACAGCACAAACGAAATATTAATTTGTAGAACATGTACACTACATCAAAGTGGACTTACCTTTCTCATATATCGGTGGAACAATAAACACTATGGTCACAACAATGGCTATTAATCGATGTCTAAATAAATCGTTGTTGCTACGCACAGTTAACTTAATTAAAGCTTCAGGTATTCGTCATGGCAAATTTTATTATTAATTTTATATTTACAAAGATTAAAGAGTTAAACGTTACTTGACGTATCTTATTTCGGAAAAATTTGTAGATAGTGATGTAAATCTACTTATGACTTCAATAAAACACAACTTTGAGGTGTGACGTCTGTCTGTAAAAGAATTAAAGAAAAAGGCAAAATTTAGTTACTTTTCTAACATTATTTTTTACTCAAAAGCAGGAAATTTGCAAATAAAACTTTAATCGTGGCGTAATAAAAGTGAGTAACAAGAATTTGAAAAACACAGTACTTAGGTACCAAATCTATAGCTCACAGCAAGCGCAGACGCAGGGCGGAAATATTTCGGTGGGCGAGATTTTGGCTAAGATTTCTTAATGATAACAAGAAGATAGTGTTAAATATTTGAGAGTGTCTATTAGTCATAACATATCGTGTCATTTCTGTATCATACTACCCAATTTAAATAAAACTTTGGCTATATAAATGGGGATGAATTAAAGATTAATGTTGAATTTTTTTCATAGATATTTAATAATTTGTTGTGCACCTTCCGTGTTGTTTCCATCACAACTTCTGAAATAATAGCGGTTTTGAGATTTTGTCAACGGATTTGAATTGCTTGACGCATAGAAAAACTTTTATTCCCAGATTTTTAAAAAGCGCAAATCATACAAAAATGTGATAGTCTTAAAACAATTGTTAAAAAACTATAAAAAAAATTATTTCTTAATAAATTTCCGAACGACAAATTAAAGTCCAATTTATTCCCTTTACGACGCCAAAGTTTTATTCCAATCAGTTCATTTACTCAAGAACAACAAGTTCTTGTTTTTTAAAGTTACCTACATTTTAATTTTGCAAAATTTTTTTCAAAAAAAGAAAGTATGCCAAAAATGTTTTTTGATTAAATAGAACCGTTTTTTCAACATTTCAATAAACATGGCTATGATGGTTTTATTATTTTTGCTAATTAAAAATATTTTTATCAATAGTAGCATTTTTTTTTAATATTTTTTTTACATAATAGAGGTGAGGAAGAAAAATGTTCAGCATTTGCCACTCATCTGAAAATTGTATTCACTCCAAATTCATCAAAACTACCTGAAATATTATCAAGCCAGGCAAAATTTCCAATGAAATTTAATATTCAAAGTTTAACTAATAAAAAATATCCATCCTGCTAAATCGCCAGGCTTAGACAAAATCTCTGGAAAAATTTTGAAAACGCTTCCTCTTGTTGCTCAAAATACCTATATTTATAATGCCATTTTAAGATTGGACTACTTTCCCAACGCTTGGAAAATTGCACAATTAATAATGAACCCTAAGCCAGATAAGGATCCAACGCAGCCTTTTGCCACTAGTCTCTAAACTGTTTGAGAAACTGTTTCTTGCTAAAATAGCTCATTTTATCCAAAGAGAACAATAATTCAACAAGTCATTTGATAAGGTAGGGCTTATTTTTAATATAAAAAAATTATTGCCTTCAAATACACATCAAGATTTAGAGAGCTATATAAATAACAGAAAACTCCAAGTAAAATATAAAGGTTCACATCCAGAAGTTATTCAATAAATGCGGGGTTGCTCAAGGTAGTGTACTATGACCATTTTTGTATCTTATATATACTTCTAACCTGCCAACTGTAGGTGTCTATACTCAAGCAACGTTTGCATTAAAACAAGGCACTACCCCTCCGATAACGATAAATAATCAAATAGTTTCTCAGAAACATGATGCCAATTTGATCATATGGAATTCAGCTTTAGTGCACAGCTCGTACTCAAATATTGAAAAAATCCTCCGAAGTATTACTAAGTATATCCACAGAGGCTTGGAAATTCCAATTATAATTGAAGAAATAAGAAAATCTGTAGCAGATACAGTTCCGCGCTAAGATCACATCCAAATGATCTTTCAAAGGAGCTACGATACTTAAACGTCAGTACCAGAAACGCTTGAAAAAGAAGGACACGCAAGATGTCGGAATCGTATAAGAACTAAGGACTATCCCAGAAAAAACTTACGTTTTACTTTTTAGTTTTCAAAAAAAATACCCAGTAATTTTTTTGGTCTTTTTTCTTTTTTTATTAATAATGGCTAGTGTTCAGAATATAAATAACTAAAAACTAAGTAACAATTTTTTTTTATATAAAAATTTCTTACTTTTTTTGTCAGGTCCTCCATTAAATTTTGCACAGTTGTTTCGTCGACAGTACGGTACGATCTTTACCACTTAAGTCTAAAGTCTTGTGAATTTTTCGCAGTCTTATTACTTTTTCAAAGATCTTTTTTTCATAATAGGCCAATATCTTTCAATTGGGCGAAGCTCTGGGCAGTTGGGCGAATTTGCAATATTTGGAACCAAATTGATCTTTTTACTTGCATACGATTCCATCGCAGCTTTAGAGTAATGAGGGGTTGCTAAATCTGGCCAGAACATCGCAGTACCCTCATGTGCACAAATAAATGGTAGAATAAACTTTGGAATTGATTGTGCCTTGCGTAACAAAACATCTGCTTCAGAGACCACAGGTGCATATGACCTGCGAAACCATATATTGCTATGGAAATTTCGAAATTTTTTTCTTTGAATTTACTAGACAAATGCCCCTTCTTCGGTGATGTATAATATTCGTGCACAGGTAGCTGCTTAAAATCTGCTTTAACGTAAGTTTCGTCGTCCATAACATAGCAATAAAATTTATTCAGGTACCTTTCATAAAATTTTCGGGCTCGCATCTGAGCCATCAACTGCTTTTCATCAGAACGGTCTGGTACTTTTTGAACTCTTTATGTCTTTAGCTTACTTTTCTTTTTTAACTTTTGTACAGTAGATATTGATGTACCTGCTCTAGCCGCCATATCTCACATTGAGGTGTTGGGATTTTGGTCAAAAAGGCGCTTCACCTTCGTCGCTACCTTTGGGTTAAAAATTTCTAGTTTTCTGCCTAAACCCTTTTTTCGTGAAACAGGTAGATCCTTCTTTTAATTAGAAATAACCATAAAGACAGTTTTTTCTGATGCTCCAACTATTTATACTATAGCTGATTATTTTAACTCTGGATTTTGTAGGTATGTGGACAAAATCAGTTCGCGGACTTTTTGTTGCTTGCTAGGCATCTTTGTCGTTAAAAGTGCTATCTTCAAGTGTTACACATAATATTAAACGTCACTTTATATAGAACAAATATTGTCTCTTTTTAGATCTATAAAATTATCAGGTAGAGCATAATACAAAAAATACTTTTTGCAGTACATTACATTGTGGAAAATATGCGTCAGTGCATTCGACAAATTTCTCATACAATCGGTACAAAGGACAAATGTTCACTATATTTGGCGCATTTTCAGTACATTTTCGGTACATGTCAACAATTTTTATTAATAAAATTTTTTTAGTAAGCTTCAGAAAATTTGTATAGTTTTAAATAAGGGTATTGGTGAAATATGCGTAAAAAAAATCGAATGGCGTTGTTTTTTTTTAATAAATTTTTGTGTATGTGACAAAAAAGTAGACTTGCCCTCTAACAGTAGTACATTTCAAAAACAAAACTAATAATTTGAAATCGAAACCACAGTCGAATATGAAATGCCTATGGCAACAATAATCTCACGCACTTTGACTCTGTGATCGACCAACACCATATCGTGAATTTTTTCGACATTTTCGGGTGTATTAACCTAAATTGGCTGTCAAGACTATTATGTGTCACTAGTGCTTGTGCGACCACAACGAAACTCAGTAACCCACTTTTGTACCATTGAAGTTAATGTTGCAGAGTCCTCATAGTACCTATCAAGCTTTTCCTTGGTTTGAGTGATATTTTTTCGCAAAAAATTATGTTTCATGAGCACTCAAAACTCATTTTTTTCAATCCACGAAGTCACATGCTTTGAACACCCGTTAAAAGTTAAGTTAATGACGAAAGTGTCTCAAAATTTAACAGTACTCTACTAACATATTGTATTGGATGAACTACGAAGAAAGTTCGAAAAGTCACGGAGTTATTGATCCGTCCTTGTACGTCCGCTATATTAACAAAACACAACGAATAGCTAAATTTTAATTTAAAGCAAATCTGGCACATTTTTTTGTAAGATCACTTAAAAAGTTTGTCACGTTTGCTTTCATATTAAAGATTGCTACACAAAGTAATGCAGTTGCATTGAGTGTACTATTCTAAGTGATTCACATTATTGTAACAAAAAGACCAGTATATGACTTGTTTTTTTTTTTTAATGGAAAGATTTTTATTGGTCATAACTCTTAAGTAGTTTTTGAGATATTTATTTTTTACGACATATACTTAAAAAAAATATTTTAATGCCTGTCAGAAATGTTAATTTGAAGCTATTTTTGTTATTTTATATTCTATTGAGATAATTTTTTGCTTAGAATAATTCTCTGCTGCTACTGCGTTAATTTTCCTCCCAGTTTTTATTAGCAGTTAAATGAATATTTAGTCTACTAATTATTAAAAATACCTTCATTCCATACAGGCCCGTGCGCAGACATCATCTAAGGGGGGGGGGGTTATAACTCGGATATTTCATGTCAGGCTTTGAAGTTCGAAAAAAAAGAATTTTTGATTACAAAGCATACAAAAAATAGAAAAATGCAGATATTGTTTTATAAATATATTATATAAAAATATATGCTCATGTATTTTTAGTCAGTCTACCTCGTTTTTACATTCAAAATTTAGATTTCAAAAAATCAATTTTTTTTAATACTTTGTCTAAAAATGTTCGACATGTGTTTTTGGGAAAAGTGTTTCGGACTTATTTTCGAAAATACGATTTTTTGAAAATCACAAAATTTAAAAATATATGAGGGCCTCAGAAGCCAAAGGGCATAAGTGCAAAAAAGCTAATTTCGAGATATTTAAGTTTAAAGTTAACACGCTACATCAACATTGCAGGTAAATAAATTTTCTTTTTCACACCTATTTTGTTCATTAGACTATAAAAAAGTAATCCTTAAGTGGAAAAACCTTCACAATATGTCATATCGCAGTACCAGCATGCGGTAGGAAGGTATTTATCACTTATGCCCCTTGGCTTCCAAACACTTTTGCAGTTATGCCACAATTTTAGATCACTTATGCCCCTTGGCTTCTAAACTTGATCACTTATGCCCCTTGGCTTCCAAATTTTTTTTGAATCTATGGTACCGTTATCTTAACGAAGCGCGGTAAACACTGCGCTTCATGGAAAATTGATATTTGTGCAAATTGATTTATTTGAGTCTTGAATACTGCAGCGACATCATACATACAAATAAAGGGACAAAATTATTGAAGAGGTTTGTAATTATTAGTACAAAAATTAAATTGTAATTTATATGTGTTGGCAAATATTTATTTTAGTTCAATATGCCTCTTGGTGCCGCGAAGCAGTACGAATCCTTGAAGCAGTTAAAACAAGCAATTGTTATGGAGTGGTCAAAGATAGATTTATCGGTTCTACAAAACTTGGTGAATTCGATGCCCCGACAGTTGCAGTTAGTTGAAAGGCAAAAGGGCACCACCATCTCATACTAAAATGACCTTAAACTAAATTTATTTTTGAGTTTAAAGTCAAAATTTCATTTAAAACTACATTGCATAAATATCAATTTTCTATGAAATAAATTTTCATTTATTATTTCTAGATATTAAAATGTGATGAATTAAATATGTTTATGCTTTGATATGTTCAACTTATTAAAGCTTTTATTAAAAAAAACTTAGTGCTTACACTAAGTTTAAAAAATATATTGCACAAATATCAATTTTACTGAGGTATATCAAATAATTAAAGCAAATTAATTTTTTTTTATTTATGTTATTTACTTTAATAATTATTTAAATATATACAATTTACAATTATTGAAATAATGTGAAGCGTCACAGCTGTACAGTTCAGAGCAAACAGGTCTTTAGAACTTTGTTTGGAAGCCAAAGGGCATAAGTGCCACTTATGCCCCTTGGCTTCCGACGTAACCGCAACTTAAATTTTTTAACGTAATTTGAAAGCACGAGATGGCGCGGGGAGAGCTTAAAAGTTAATTTTCAGTAAATATACATGTTTTCTACGGTTTTATGAGTACTTTGCACGGGCCAGCTCAAAATTTTCAAAATGTGCACTTATGCCCCTTGGCTTCTGAGGCCTTCATATGAATTTTCGGTCGGTTGGATTTCAAAATGTACACTTCAGGTCGAAAAACCGTTATTGCATAAAAGTTAGCATTTTAGGTCTATTTTCTAATTATTGTATTGAAAATTTTCTTCTCTTAAGTTATAAGCAATAATTTTGCAATTTAAAAATTAAAATCGTAAATTTTCGACTGGCGGTATGTTTAATTTCATTGATTTTTTTTTTTCAGAGAGAAAATAAAATCTTGGCAATCATTCTGCAATTTAGCATAGGGTGGTCAGAGTTGTGGTTCTCCAGATATGAAATTTTCTATGTAACCACGCCAAGTTAAAATAACTAACAGAATAATAGAACAGAATCAAAGCAACGCTGTTATGCAAATTACGTATTTTCGAAAATAAGTTTGGAAAATCTTTTTCCAAAAACACGTGTCGAACATTTTTAGCCAAAGTATTGAAAAAAAACGGATTTTGAGAAATCTAAATTTTGAATGTAATAACGAGGTAGAATGACCCCAATGTGCTATGTCATTTTAAAGTCCATGAGACAAAAAATATAAAAATTATTTGTCACTAGTTCTTAGGACCAAAAAAAATTTTTTTTAATTTTTTCTGGTACCAAAACATATAAAGGGTGTTTTTTTTAAAGGTTTGTTTTTCGAATAGAGATAAAACTGGCATTTTATGGTCAAATCTGGCAACTCTAATGTCATTTATGTTCAGTTTGGTTTGCCATTTCATCATGAACAGGTTGACAAAAGAACAACGCTTGCAAATCGTGCAAATTTATTTCGAAAATAATGGTTCAGTTCGCGAAGCTTACCGCAAGCTCCGTCCATTTTATGGTCGACATAATCGTCCATCAGAGCAATTAATTCGGTTAACCATGGATCGTTTTCGCACTACGTTTACTCTATGTGATAATACGCATCCGCAGAGACGTCGAACAGTGCGCACCGAAGAAACAATTGCCGCTGTAGAGCAAAATGTTGAAGAGGACCCGAATGAATCGATTCGCCACCGTGCACAGCAATTGGAGCTTTGTCCATCAACTTTATGGAAGATTTTGCGCAAAGATCTTGGCTTGCGACCTTACAAGATCCAGCTTGTGCAAGAATTAAAGCCGCGAGACCATGCAATGCGTCGTGATTTTGGTGTATGGGCCGAAAATGAGATTGACTCGATGCTGATTTTCATCGCAAAATTTTGTTCAGTGATGAGGCTCATTTTTGGTTGAATGGCTACGTCAACAAGCAAAATTGCCGCATTTGGAGTGAAGAGAATCCACATGAGACTATTGGATGGCATGAATGTGGATGAGTTGTGGTTCCAACAAGACGGCGCTACATGCCACACAGCGCACGTCACAATCGATTTATTGAAGGAAACATTCGATGAGCGCATAATTTCGCGGAATGGACCTGTCAATTGGCCACCAAGATCGTGTGATTTGACACCATTGGATTATTTTCTTTGGGGATGGGGATATGTGAAGTCGCTCGTCTACGCCAACAAACCAGAAACGTTAGGGGACTTGGAAGCCAACATTCGTGGCGTTATTGCCGACATACGGCCCCATATGCTCGAAAAAGTGGTTCAAAATTGGACCTGTAGAATTGGCTTTATTCGAGCCAGGCGCCACATGCCCAAAATCATATTTAAACATTAATGGCATAAAATTATCCTTCCAATAAAGCCAAATTGATGGACATTAAAACGATTTTCTTGTGTTTTATTTCAATTCGAAGTTCTATACCTCTAAAAAAAACACCCTTTACATAAATTTTTTATTTTTAATTTTCTTTATGTGCCTTGTATTCAAAGATCTTTTTAGTCCCACTAAAGAATTTTTGACTAGTTTGCAGGAAAACCAAAAAAAAATTTCTTTTTTTCAATTTTCTAGTAAAAGTCACAAGTAAATATCACAATAAATAAAAGTTTTTTTGGCCATTTTACTGATTTTATTTTGTCCTCTGACTGGTATACTGAAAGTTAACTTACATTTCGTTTGATTTTACCAGCATCAAAGAACAATAAACATTTTTAAGAACACTTCAGATGAAACTCGCGAGTTCAAATTCTTAATAAATTGGCTATAACTTTGCAGAAGTTTACTTTACGAGTTACTGTACAAAACTTGTCCAAAAATCTTTGTACATTAATTTCGACACCGCGATGTACATATATTAATTGAGCCGAGTCCGTTTCGCTGATTTTCAGACACTGTTGGTCTAAGGTAGGGTCTTAAACGACGTCGCATGGAAAAGTTGTCATAGCATTTTTTCACGAACAGACAAAAGCTTATAAAACTTTACCAACAAGGGCACAACAGGATTAAGGAGGTATTTAGTTGGGAAAAATTTTGAAGCAATATATCCTTAGTAACACTTTGAATTTCGTATGCTTCTTCCAAGATAAGGTTTTCTTACTGAAAAAACAGGATATTTAAATGACAATTTTCGCTTTGATTTGTTTTGTGAAATATCGGAAGTTGCGAATGAACTTCCAAAAATTACTACGAGTATAAGCTGCGAAACTTTTTACTGATCTCAACATAATGGGTACCACTTGAAAGGTACATACATAAGTAAACTTTTAAGTGCATAATTTATTATACCTTTTATACATATTTGATATTTTTATAAAATTTTTAGTTTTTCTTCTCATAAAAAGTGAATTTATGTTTTTTTTTTGTAAGAGTCGCAAGTTTTTTTGCTTTCCATGTAAGAGAGAACATGTTGTCAATAAAAGTTTGTGTAAAAAATTTCCAATGGGGGGTTAAAAACCCCACACGCCCCCCCCCCCCGTGCACTGGCCTGATTCCATATGTGTCATGATGTTCACCATAAGCCGAAGCATTTCTCTCAAGTTAATGTACTAATCTACGTATTAGATTAGATTATGTCTAAATTGACATAAATAATGTAATTATCTTTAAAACTTCGCTGCAGCTATAAATATACTTTAAAACACATTATAATAATCCTATGTAAGTACTAAAATCTAGACACGGGCCATGAGTATGGTAGCCCTAAACGTCCTTTTCACCTGCTACCTCCCAATTTCTTTATCAAAGCAGCTACTGTGTGCAGTGCAGTAATTGAATTTCGAATCAATATGGGCATTGCTCTATAGTCGACACCTTACCAATCATACTTTCAAATTCTCCAACGACCTACATCTGTCCTACACTAAACTTTGAGAAAAACTTTCAGGTGAAGTTTCCGGAGCGAGTTCAGTGCGAAGAGGCCACTCTCAACTTAAATTATAAAAACACACTAAGATGGACTATGCAGTAGGCGCAGGAGTCTACTCAAATGACCCAGAAATCTCTCAATCTTTACATTTGCCTGATTCATCTAGCGATTTCCAGGCTGAAGTTTTTTGACATTTAGCGAAGAAGATATCAATTCTCTCCGATAGCCAAACCACAATCAAAGCTTTGAGCTCGGCACATAGCAAATCGGAGCTAATAAAACAATTCAGAAAAGAACTTGTCAGGCTAGGACATCAATTTGACATTAGTCTCATGTGGGTTCCATGCCACAGTAACATTGAGAGAATTGAAAGGGCTGATAAACTACCATCAAGTTACGAGTACTTAAGTTTCCAACGTAAGCTTTCAAATTCAAAAAAAAATATGATAAAGTCAAACTTTGCCATAGTTTTGAGTGACATTTGCCTTCAGTGTTTGGATTTTTGTAATGATTAAGGCCTACATACCGTCCAAATTAACTAATCAGAAAATTCGCCCAAAAAAAATTGAAAATGGAACTAAGAATTTCTACAGTTAATGAGCTGTTTTTCATTTTTGCCACAGATATTTATCTTATGGCTGTTAGTGTGGGGATCAAAATGTTCATATCTTATCAATTAAATTACTTTAAAATTAACTTGCGCAAAAGAATAATTATTTTAAATACCATGAAAAATAAACTTGAATTAAACTGATGGTAAACTTGTTTATATGACTTACGTATGTATTAAAATTTAATTGCTTAATTTCTTTAATATAAAAAATCGTTTGATTTAATCTTGGGGTAATAATTAATTTTTTTCGTTTTATTGCACCAAATAATCTTATCTAACTTCAAACGCAAACTTAATTTTCCAATCGGTGATCAGAATTTTGTTGTTTATATTAAAGCAGTATTTAAAAATTTATCTGAAAAATATTTCATTAACATTATACGTATCTGCATTAGGGTTATTCAAAGGTTTTATTCCTAGTTTTTTTTTAAGGTACAGTTCTGAAAAAATTAAGTTTTTGAAGTTTTTGCAGAAAATTTGCTCGCAAACGTAGCTCTATAGCTCATTTTTAAAAGGTGGCGCAGAAACCTATATGTGTAAATTGTATAGAAGAAGTATATTTTATTAAAAAGGTCTGTCAACAGGCATGTCAACTGGCCACTTTCGAAGCGTCCTGGTCGTTAATTGCATGCCAAAGCCGTAGTCCGTGTAGTAGGCCATTCAGCCGTTAATTAGAATTAAAAGCCGCTAATGGCCGTTAATCGGAGGTAAGATTGTTCTTATACAAACAAAAAAATTAAAAAGGTCACACATTTCGTGCTCAAAAATATTGTACTATATTGTAGGAAAAAAAAAGTCTTCAGCTTTTTTTTGAATTTTATATAGGAAGGCCGTTAGTTTCTGATTTTCAATTTGGCAACCCTGACTGTGAATGAAGATGTGATGAAAACTGTTGGTCTACTGCTTGTTGAACTTCGATGAAATTTTTTCCGCTGAATCCGAATCTGAACTCAAAATCGACACACAATCTTGGGATTTTGAAATATTTGAGTTTATGTACTTAAAAAATGCTCTTGTTCACGAGTGCACTTGAAACGACCATCAAGCTACTCGCCATGACTGCGAGTCTATCGAGCGCACAAAAACCACAAGTCAAATCACCAAGCAAAAGAGGCGAGTGCTGCACTCGCAAATAAAGTGTTTCACATATTCAAGCACTCGTAATTTATTGCATTTGGCACCGAGTGTCTTGCTGTCTTTTTATGCGCTTGCTCTGACAACAGATTTGCTATACCGTGTTGCTCTAAGCGGTGAATTTGAGTCACAACAACAATTTAAATGAGGCGTGCCGCTAAGAGCCACAAATAACATATAATTAATTTTTAAAAACGCTACCGTTACCATTTTAAATCGCTGCATTTTTTGCTTTTTCTCATGTTCTGTTCAGCTTCAACAATGTTGACGATGAAATACGTGCCAGAGTACATACGAAGTCAAGTCATGTCGTGTGACCGTTCTATTTTGTCAAAGTCTATTGATGACTTGCAAAATGACTTCTAAATTGTATAGGATTCAAAAAAAAAATTTGTTCAGCTCATTTATAATAAAAATCATCATTGAGTTCTATCCTTCCTCTTTAAAATGAGGCTTTAAGTGGTCATATGTTCTGTTCCCTCACAAAGCAATGGCCAAACAAACAAGAATTATTTGGTCAAAAAAATTAAAAATTAATATAATAAATGACCCAAAACAGATTTGAAAAATTTTAAAACTTGTTTTCACCTCAATGACAATTCTAAAGAACCAAAAAATGGTGAACCAAACTTTGACAAATTGTACAAAGTGCGTTCATTGCTGATATTGCTTAAAAATACGTTCAACCTCTTGTCTCAAGAGGAATTCCAGTGCGTGGATGAGCAAACTATTGCATTCAATGGTAGATTGAGCCTGTAACAATATAACCCAGCAAAGCCTCATAAGTGGGGAATGAACATGTTTACCAGAGCTGGTTCATCACGTATGATTTTGCCTTATATGTCAATGATGTAACGTGTCCAACGTACGGGCTGGGAATATCGTCAGATATTGTATTATATTTAGCATCTAACATACCGGGATTCTAAATTTTAAACTCTATTTTGATAATTGGCTTACTTCGATTAGTCACATGATTGCTGGGGTATATTATCTTCTGGAACCGTCCAACGACATAGGATAACAAAATGTGATCTCCTCTCTGAAGCCAATTTAAAAAAACATGGCAGGGGCTCATATGACATGAGATGCGAAACCACCAACAACATTACTTCGATTTGCTGGTATGATAATAAAGCTGTGACTTTTGTCCACCCATATATCTTATAACCCTATGGAATCCTGCAAGCGTTGGAGTGGTACGCAAAGTGGCCCCATACAAAAGTATTTTTCTGTCAAAACCTCTGTGAGCTCTAAAATTTATGGCTTACACATTATGTTATTGTCACTCTCTTTTCCCATACGATTCTCTCACCAAAATAGCAAAATTTTTTGTTCACAAATTTTGGTCTTCGTCACTCTCTTTTCCCATACGATTCTCTCACCAAAATAGAAAACGAATGCAACTTTCAAAATAAATGCATAGGAACATGTTAAATTTGTGGACTAGTGATAATTTGCATTTATATGGGAAACAAAAACAACACAAGATACCACCTCTTAACATATTGTAAAATTCCAACATTGTAATTTTAGCAGCCCAATTTACAATGAACTGTGAATTGCATAATTAATTATTTATTTATTTATTCATTCATTTTCCTGAAACACATTGTAATAAAATGGAACTAATTAGCAAACACTAGAAAACAGTTGCTTCAAGAAAAAGTATATAACATTTAATTACAAATACTATTTGCCACGAAAAGGGCATTTTACATAAAATCCACATTAATAATACCAAAATGTAAAGGAATAATATTTCCAGTTTAAGCTTAAATTTACATTTCAAGAGAAAATAAGCCACATGTACATAATATCTCAAGTGCTGCCCAGCAGAAATAAACTATGGGAAAGGCTAACTAAATCTTTCCCACATTTTTCTACAATTTGAATGATTAGAATGTGCGTTTAACAGAGCTAAATATTTTTCTTTTAGCTGAGTTATTTTTTAACAAATTAAGGTAAGCATTTCAAATAGCCTCCAATTTAAACACAGTTTTACAATTTTTGTGAGGCAATTTTAAGGAAAAATCATTGTTATTATTTATCCATGAGACAATTTTATGTTCCCTGCAGATTTTTAAGTCTTGTTTTTGCCGCATAGCTTAATAGTTTTATGCTCAATCTTTTAAAGTCTTAAACATAGCTTAGCCAAATATTCTCTTTGAAAAAATTGATATGAAATTTGCCTTGAATTTGATCATTTAGGACGTGCCAATTCTTCCTCGGATGGGGTTGTTAGCACAGCCAAGAACAGATATTAGAACATTGGTTTCAAGTGTAAATTAACTTTTAGTTAGTTGAAATGACTTCACAACCGAAAGGAGGGTATTTTTTACAATTACCCAAATACTTACATTATATATTTTGAAATAATTTCGCTGTATTAACACTTAGTTCAGTTGCTTTGCAGAACAAATCGATAAAAAGAGTCTAAAAATAGAACTGTTTTCAAAAATATCATAACACGTGTTGCAAATCAGGAAAAATATCAAAACAACATTGGAAAAAAACCACCGACAATGTCATATAGCACTTTGATCATAAGACATAATCAGTTGAACTGAGTTAAATTGGGGCTGTTGCTTTACGAACATCAGATATCACAACTACATATATATTAAGATATCATCAGTATTATGATAAAATCTAATAAAACTTGGTATTGATGGCGGCCATCAGCCAAAAAACGAATGTCGTTCATTAACTGCAATAAAAATACAAGGTGGTGCCAAAGTATTTACTCTAATAATTGTGCACAGTTTTTGTAAATGGCATACATTTGTGTATTTATATGTACAATGCATATGCAATATAAAAGGATATACCCTTCAAGAATTTGAAATATTTGTGTTGATTTCTTACGGAATCATTTATCAGTAAAGACCTCATTACGAATTTTTTCGAATATATCCCGGCCATTTGACACCGCCTGGAGAAACAGATCGATGCTTAGCTACATGTATCGAAGAGACTAGGTCAACACAAGAAAGGATGACAGACTAAGCACCGACCGTATATAGTCGAAAAATCTTGAAACTACCTATAGAGCACAACAAGGAAATTTCCGCGTTTTACTCCTTTTGACTAAAAGGGTATCAAGCACACACCGGTTTTCTTTCCAAACGTGCTTAGAATTGATGAGCGTAAGAAATAAATGTCCTCACTTTTCAATATCTAAATCGAGATCAGTTAGAGGTACCCAACCTCAAATTTGGGACATTCACATGGTTCTGAGAACATGAAAGCAGCCAAGGACTCTTCTTAAAACATGAGGACGTATGGTTGCTCTATACGAGTAAAAGGTTTTTTCAAGGTAGCACCTCTACAAATTCATATTTTCCCATTTATGTTAGGTGGAAGTTATTACTAGTGATGATATAACTTTATTACACAAATATGAAATTATGCTGATCCTATTTTCTAAGAAGTTTACATTAATGGCTCAAAAATTTGCCATGAACAGTTTGGGAGTCAGCTAAAAATCCCTTGTTCACGCAGCAGACAGACTTAGCGTCAAATTCAATCGAACAATACTTTTACTCCAGTTTTTTGCCATAAGCCGACTTGCTAATTATTAATATTCAAAAACGAAGCATACGGTCGTATATACAGCATTTCAAGTCCTATTCCTAGGCGTTACCTCGCTTACAAAAATCAATCAGCCTTAACACTTACCTATCTAAATTTTATGGAAAAATTTCGTGTCTGCATTGCAGCGTGAATGTATGGTGTCAAATATGCAACAAAAGTTTTTTCCCAATCATTAATTAATTATAGTTACTGATAGTTTCATCCACCGAACCAATAGGCATCACAACGGTATAAGGGTTATTTTCCACAAAAAAAATGGTAAATAATTTTCTTTAGAATAAAAGAAAAACCATGAGCGGCTATATCGTTGAGCGTACTTTCCATTCAGTGCGGTACAGATATGCATGTACAAGTTATATCTGAAAATTTTTTTTTTGAATTTGTTTCAATCGAATCGTTGTTTCAATAATATGAAAGAAAATTCTGGTTCATGGAAATTCTGGTTCCATAGGAATTACATGGGTCGTCAATACATACCTCTACTGTTTTATTTGAAAATTCATACCCCTTCTTCCCCTTGGTGAGGTCTGGCAGGATCCCTCCCTTCACTGGTGAGACTAACCACATAATTTTTAAATACATAATTAAATTTACATGATATGTTTATGTATTTTGCTCCATGCCACTAATACTAATATCTTTTAAATACTCGTCGTATAACGTTTCAGATAGTTTCAGAAACACTACGTAACATTTCAAGTATTGTTCTATAAACGGAACGTTACAGCAGTCTTTCTCATATATTTGAAATGTACTGTTTAACATTCAATCGTTCTGAGCTGTTTCTGAATGGTTCCAGATACAACGTTTCTTGAACTTTTCATATTAAATTTTTCTGAAACTTTATAAGCATGAAGTATTTTTGGAAGATTGTTGACTTAATATTTACTGAATATTTTTAATGAAATCTAAATAATGCTGTATAACTCTCTGTATGATGCAATGTTAAGTATAGTTTATTTTTAATTATAATTTAACACCCCTATCATGATTATTCGGAGGAATACAATTTATACGGATTTTTTTTCCTGACATCTTATATATATACATATATATGTATATATACAAAATAAAGTGAAGTGCAAAAGAATACATACAAATAGAATCTGTGCTAAAATTTAGAAATTTTGTCTACATTTGTAAAAGAGAATTTAAAATAAAGTAAAATACAAACTTAGCTTGGTACTCCTTTTAGTGTAATTGCTCTTTATTAATGTTTTTAGAGTTTTGAGTATGTTAAAAACATCCTTATATTAAATAAATTTCAAAGTTAATGCACTCTCTTTAAAGTCCCTCTTACCCTCTTTAAAGTCGTTGCTACAAAGTTGAAGAAAAGAATTCGCAAGAAACGTCTCAGCTTTCCCTCAAAATTTATTGCCGATAATTCAGTTTCCAGGGAATTTTTTTTTATTTCCAAAAAAATCTTCTACGATAACTAATCAGGGAATTGGAGAAACATTTCGAGGGGTTTTTTTTCATGATAGAGGCATAAGAAACGCCACAAAAAATAACTGCACATTAAGTATCAACGCAAGAGATGGCGCGGGTAAAGTGTCCCGGTTACGTAACAAGATAACAGCGCAAGTGCCGTAGGATAGCAAAAATATCCCAATACGCAATAAGAAATCTTGAGAACGTTGGCACATTAATGTCTGAAGCTTCGTAACATATCAATTGAATTATTTCAGAAAGTTTTACTTAACGTTACATGTTGAATGGGTATATACTGATATGCAATACATTTAAGGTACAATATACCGAATTTATTGAAATGTATAACGTAAAAATTGACTGCGGCACCATCTTCCCTAATTCTTCACTCACTTCATGCGCATTCATGTGCATCCTCTATTGTCATCATTGGAAACATGACATCCATGTCTTTTTGTAGTATAAGAAGATAGTCCTTGGTATGCCAACAAGGCGAAACAAACGTGCCAGCAAGGATTGATTCCTATAATTTACATCCTCTGAATTAAAACGATGACGTGAGACTTACATTGACCCCACTCCTCCTTGATGAGGTTTTGCCGGAGCCCCTCACTCTCCTCCAACTTTGATTCATGTAATTCATTGACGTCTTCTTATCGCTTTTATGGAAACGTAGCCTAATCATTGACATAAAATTATTTGGTAATAATCGTACGTGGTAGCGTACTTACCTATTGCTATTAGGAACTTTTGGACTGGTTTGCTAGTGTCCTGAACTTACTTGTGTTAATGTTATTTTCAACATTAAGATACTTTATATCCGACTTAAATCGGACTAATTTGTCAAATGTAAGAACTCGACAATATTAAATTTTTACGGGCGATATTCTTTCTAATTGACAACAAACATTAGTTGTATACCTAATTATCACAATCATATCTTCAAAGATCTTTAAAATTGGTTCTGGCATCCCACAGGGAAGTGCTGTGGGTCCAGTGATCCACACATTATTTACCTCCTTCAGAAGATGTAACTGTTGCAACATTTGCAGATGACACCGCGATTATTGCATACAATGAGTCTGTAGTAGAAGCGTCCCAATTGGTACAAGTCCAATTAGATAAAATAAAAAAATGGCTGTAGAAATGGAACATAAGCGCTCATACAACAAAGTCTGTACATAATACATTTTCTATGAGAAAATTTGACTGTACTAATGTGTATATCGATGGTTCAATAATACCACACATTAACGTCTTAAAATATCTTGGCGTACATATAGATAGATGACTAACTTGGAAGCAGCATATCAAGTCGAAACAATAGCATCTGCAGAATGTACTGGCTGATAGCCTCAAATTCTGAATTAAGCTTAGAGAACAAGGTGCTCCTTTACAAATTTATTTTGAAGCCGGCTTGGACCATTTAACTTTGGAGTACTGTAAGTACAGGGCCGTAGCGAGCATGGGGCAGGCGGGGCGGTGCGGTGCCCCAGGTATTCACACCATTAAGGATGAAATTAAAACATACAGCGAGAGATACCTCCAAAAACTTTCCTATCATACTAATCCTCTAGCTATCTCTTTATTGGACGATACTTTTGAAATTAAAAGACGGAAACGATTTCATATTTTAGATTTGACATTTAGATTTTGATGAAACAAAGGATTTTTAGTACTATGAAATATTATGCAAATATTTTGATATGCATATATTTTCTTTTGCGATTTAAGAACTTGCCATATATTGTTGTACCAACTGGGGCTCAGCATTTTATTATATAAATTTATTTTGTTAATATAAGAACTGTCCCAGAAAAATTTTAGGTTTTTTATTTTTTGTATTATACTCTACCTGATAAATTTATAGGTCTTAAAAGACAAAATATTTGTTCTATATAAAGTGACGTTTAATATGATGTATAACACTTGAAGATAGCACTTCTAACGACAAAGATGTATCAGAGTTTTCTAACGCAAAAGTAGCAGCGAAGATTGAGCGCCTTTTTAAGCAGAATCCCAACACCCCAGTGCGAGATATGGCGGCTAGAGCCGGCACATCAAAATCTGCTGCGCAAAAGATAAGGGGGAAAAGTAAGCTAAAGACATAAAGAGTTCAAAAAGTACCAGACCGTTCTGATGAAAAAAAGTTGATGGCTCAGATGCGAGCCCGAAAATTGTAGGAAAGGTACCTGACTAAATTTGATTGCTGTGTTATGGACGACGAAACTTACGCTAAAGCAGATTTTAAGCAGCTACCTGTGCACAAATATTATAGATCACCAGAAAAGAGGCATGTCTCTAGTATATTTAGAGAGAAAAAAATTTCGAAATTTCCGGAACAATATATGGTTTAGCAGGTCATATGCACCTGTGGTCTCCGAAGCAGATGTTTTGTTACGCAAGGCACAATCAATTCCAAAGTTTATATAGACGAGTGCCTCGAAAAACGTCTTCTACCATTTATTCGTGCACATGAGGGTACTGCGATGTTCTGGCCAGATTTATCAAGCTCTCATTACTCTAAAGCGACGATGGAATCGTATGCAAATAAAAAGATCAATTGCGTACCAAAAATAGCAAATCCGCCCAACTGACCAGAGCTTCGCCCAACTGAAAGATATTGGGCTCTAATGAAATAAGATTTTCGAAGGAGTGGTTAGACTGCAAAAAATTCACAAGACTTCAGAGTTAAGTGGAAAAAATCGTACCATACTGTCAATGAAACGACTGGACAAAATTTAATGAAGGGCCTTACGAAAAAAGTAAGAAATTTTTATAACAAAAAAAAATTGTTACTTAGTTTTTAGTTATTTATATTCTGAACACTAGCCATTATTGATAAAAAAAGAAAAAAGACAAAAAAAAATTACTGGGTGTTTTTTTTATGACTAAAAAGCAAAACGTAAGTTTTTTCTGGGACAGTTCTAATTTGCTTATTGTCGCAAGACAGATTGGAAATAAAGACAAAATAAATAAAAAAAAAGTTCACTTGAAGTTTTGGATTTTTCTTACAAAAATCTTATTGCAACAAGTTCGAAATGAAAGATGGACTTAAAAATCTCAGAAGTATGCGTAACCTTAGCGCTGATTTCGAATCTGGCTTCCAATTGACTTTTTTATGTTAAATTGTAATATATCTGCTTTAAAAAGTGTGCATGATTTGTAGCTTAAAGTGCATTTATAACAAAATGTGGCGTGATTGAGGTATTATGGTTTGGGATAATTAGTAAATCAGCACTTAATAATCTTTCCAAAAATATATATATTTTTTATTGTCTCTATTTATTTATTTTTTTGTGCCACTGAGTAATTTGTCGAAATCGTTTAGATTTATCGGTATCTTATACCCCAAGGTATAGAGTTTGGTTTTTCTTTTTACATTTATATAGTTAAGCTTATAACATGATCTTAAGCTTGTTGCTAGATAGCTTAAAGAGCTAATAGCTCTATTAGCTCTAATACTTAATGGAATAGAATTTGTCGGTCCTATTAAAATAAGAAACTACAATTTTTTTTCCTAAAGAAAAGTCTGAGCTATTTCAAATCGGTTCATAACTTTTGTGCCATCCTGTACACAAAAAATGATTTGCGAGTTTTTAATCAGATCTAGCAGTCACTCCCACTATAGAGCGAACATGAATCGTATGTACAGGTGAAGTATTTAGATGGTGTTGTTTACCTTAACTTGTTGTTTCAAGTGACAACCGCTCTAATGACAAGCGATAACGCCAAAGATTAAACAACAGGCGTGCGGCATTCACGTGAACACAATCCAAGAAACGTTTGTCGCAAATCACGACTGTTATCGGTTGACTCTCGTGACTATACACATTGCGATGTTAAACAAAATTTTATCTTGTTGTTGTGATAGAAACTTCATGACTTAATTCAATTGTTCGACGGAATAGATTTAATAGTCATCCAAAGACCTAATAGTTAGATAAGAATTGAGTTTTATTAGAGCCGTCTTGTAAATGCTAAATGCAAAATAATAAAAGTTGGTTACCTTCCTAACGTGAAATAGAATCGTATAGTTCAATCAAGGAACACAGATTAAACCTTTATAAGGGTGTTCTGTGAAAGTCGGGCAACCACCCAAGTAGGAGCTTGCCCGGTCTGGTAATGGTCCCATGCTTGGGTCAGCAATGCGTAGTCTATGCTCGGCTCCTCATAATTGGGGGCAAGGAGAGCCTATGTTTAGCTTAACAGAATTGGGCTGATGTAGGCCGTTCTAAGTTTTGAGCCAACTTTATGTCTCTGGGTCTGCCAGTCTTGGCGTAGTGTCATGTCTGCATTAAGAAAAGTTTTATACATTTTTTTTTAATAATATAAAATGTCTTGATGACATTTAATTTGTCCGTAACTTTTTTAGTTGAGGAATTTACAAAGTATTGATAATGGTCAGCTAAACTTAGACGTAAAAGACTTTGAAATTTTATCCAACGCTGCTTCCAAATTAGTTCTATTTAATCAATGTTACTTAAATGGTCAAATTTGAATTACAAAAAAAACACCTTGGGAATCGTTTAAAAACCGATGTTTTCTGTCAATTTTTTTTGTTTCAAGCAGTAGTCAGACAACATACTGATATCCCAAACACGTCGCAAAATATAGATGGGATTAGATAAGGGGGCGTGACACCTTTCGTGCAACAAAAACTTTTATTTAGGACCAATATTTAGGGTGGCCCTCATACAAAAATATTTTTGAAATATCATTTTCACGAAGACCGCTTAATCGATTCACATGGAACTTACACCACGTTGCTTTTATATTAAATGGCACAGCTTAGGCCGTAGAAATTATTTTAAGGGTGTATACTTAGGGTGGTCCTCATACAAAAGTATTTTTTAAATAAAACTTTCTCGTAGATTTCATAATTTTTTTAAATGCTTCGTTTGGTCTATGGTTCTATGGTTTTTTCAAAGTTTGGTTTAGAAAAATGGGCGATGACACGCCCTCCAAAATCAAATTCATCATATATCATCAACTGCTGTACGCAGATGAATAGGAGTTGACATAAAAGTTCGCCGAGTCAGCTAGTACTTAAATAAATAGGCAGTTGCAAACCGGTCGGACCCCTTTTTAACTGCTATAACACATTATAATCGCTTAACTTTTTTAGTTCGAAAGTTTGTGAAGTGTGGCAGATTGAACCCTAAGGAAGGTCGCTACACCGATTTTGATGAATTTTTGTATGGAAATAGATTGAATCATGTCTAGAGCTATTGTTTTGAGTGAGGCGGTGCCGTACTCTTAATAGGAAAAAACTTTTCACTGCAAATCTAATGGATCCCTTTCGATGAAATTAGGTTGAACCCTGACCAAAGTTATTGGTTTTAAAGTGGACGGTAACACGGCTTCTAATGAAATTTGGCATGTAGATAGACTGAACCCTGAGAAAAGGTATTTGCTTATAAGTGGGTGGCATCACACTTCCAACAGTAAAATATGTTTTCTTAGCTAAGCTAATCGACTGATTTTGATTAAATTTGGTATACAAATATGTATATTAAGCTCTAAGGAAGGGATACCATGATTTTTATTTTAGAAAGCGAGAACAAAAACGAGCTCTTTTCTCTATTAGATCTTTAATACCAAAAATTATTTTTTGTTTTGTCACTATAGTGGTTGAATTGCAACGGCGGCGATTTCTAGTATATGTAAAAGGAGTTCCTGAGTCCAAATATATAACATATACATACATATATGATAATTTTTGCAGCCTTCAGGATGAAACTCATGACAATAGTGCTAAAAATAATTTTTACAAGCAAATATACCTTTTAAATAAGATACATGCGTATACATTTTTTCAACCCTACTTGAACACTGGAAGAAAAATCTTCGTCTTCTTCACTATATACGATAATGAAATGTCATTCATCAGTCGCCTATTAACTTGCGAACGGATTCTTTTTTTAAAGAACTTGAATTGTTCGTAATTTTTTGGCAAGCAATAACGACGTTGTTAACATCAGCCACCGTATTCGTCGGAAATGGCCCACAGCGACTTATTTTTTATTCACGTGCCTGAAGAGAACCATGAAAGAACAACATTTTATCACCGTTGATGAGATAAAAACATATTCGTTGAAGATAGCGAAAGTGAATTACAAAAGAGCTTCCAAGATTAGAAGTGCAGGCACAAATGTGTTACATATATCTGAAGGGGATTACTTTGAAAGGGACAAAACTGATGTTGATGAATAAATTAAGATTCTTTAAGAAAAACCAGAATTCCCGTTATTTGTTTGATCAACCCTTGTATACACTACTGTACGTAACATTTAATAGAGCACACGACTTGCTCCAATTTTTCTTAATCGTATATCTCGTGAGCTATTGGTCCCACGGACCTTTTTGTGTAAAATTAGTTTGTTAATTCTAATACCAAACTGAAAGTCTATGCGAAAATTCAACTTTTCCAAAACTATTCCGCAGCTTACTCTATTTAAACACTAATGTTCTTAAACATTTGCGCTGAGACTTTAAAAATATGTCAGAATTTGTGTACTGTAAAAATCATTTGTTCTTGATTATCGCATTCTAATTGAATTTTTTTTTTTATTACCTGTGCGTTAAAAGAAACATTTAAAACGTAGTTTGCCCGGCGAACACAAATATCGATTTTATGTGTCAAATAAGAAATTAAATTAATTAAAATTTGGAGTAGAGTTCGCAATTGTTAAATTCATACAGAAATAAGAAAAGAAAAAGGTTTGTGGAGCTTGTGCCGACTGCACACATCTCTTATATAAAAAATAGTGTGACTTTGCTTGTACCCAACCAAACATGAATCCAACAAGGTGCGTCAGCACAACGAGCAACGAAAAATCCCACAACAGGGCAGATCGAAAGATTAACATTATTTCAAAAACAAGTAAGTGAAAGTTTATTTCTATTTTAGTTTAAGTAAGGCTAGGTTTTTCAGAACTATAAAAGATTTTAAAATAAAAATGTTTGTCTAAGAGGTTGTAAACTTTGTTTGATTGCATATAAATTTTGGTAATATAAAAAGGAATTGATATAATGTTGATAAGTGATTTATTTAATGTTGGCAGTTACTTACGTATGATATACAACACCAGATAAGTGTCCGCTTGGGCTAGCATCACAAAATCGGGCTCATTTGAGCTAATTTTTCATTACATTTAGACACATTCCACCCGGTATTTTATTAATTTCATCACGAATATTTTAATTGAGTTTTCTCAAAGGTTTTTTGGCTTGTTTACTTAAGTCTTGCTCTTCAGATATTCCCGGCAAAAAAAAAAATACAAAATCTGGAGCAGTCGAACCCGGTGACCGTGTAGGCTAATTTAACAATTAATACACTTTGGCTTATCGAATGTTTTTCCATAATATATAAACTTGAAAATGAAATGTCAAAACTAATATTTACCAAAATGCAGCAAAGCAAAGTAGTATATCTCCCCGGCGGACACCCTGTATATATTTTTGGACTTTATTCTATTCACGCAGTGGAAGAGCGTGGTCATATATTCAACGATCGCACCGGTCTCAAAATATCTTATCTTTATCAAAGTTTTTTTGAGAATTTTTACAATAAAATGGACGAAAAATTGCCAAGAAAAACATTCAAGGATATTGGACAAGTTTCTGTAAAAACTCTATGTGCTTTCAATTGCACTACTATCTCAGAATACCTGAAAATCATTCAGTTAAAGTATACTTGTGAATCGATTTTTTCAAAAGTCATTTTCTTCCTTTTAGATTTCACAAAAACTCATATTGATCGACCAAACCGCGTAAAACAAATCAGTTCTCTAACATGACCTTAACTCTTAATGAAAGCAGTAGATCAGGTAAGATTTATCCAATTTTCTCTGCTTATAATCCTTTACATATGAAGACACTTATAATTTAGTTTGGACTTCTCAATTGCCGTCATGAAGAATGCAACCGAATTATCAGAAGACGCAAAGGTTTGCGATCTCATGCTTGACGAAATGAAAGTTTCTTCGGCCTATGAGTACAAATCATATTCTGGCAAGGTAAGAGCACCTTGTAATTCAGATCAAGTTGGGATGATACGAGGACAAAAATCATCTTAGAAGCAGGATGTGTGCTACGTATTTAACTGCAAAATTACGAAGGCAATTCTACGCCAACTTGTTATTAAACTTATTGGTGCTGGTTACCCAGCAGTTGCTGTGGTATCAGATATAGATCCCACTAATCAAGTTCTTTGGACTGAATTTGATATTTCTGTTGGTAGGTATAATACAAATATTGTATTTTAAACATTAATAATTTTATTTATCCGTCAGACAAAACCTGGTTTGAGAGTCCTACGAATCAAACTCTTCAAACTCAATATCAACAATCAACACAAAAATTAAAAATCAACTCAATTAAAAACAAGATCCTTTCAAGAAGCTTTTTCTAGATATAAGGCCATTTAAATCCGCTAACACATCGTAAAAAAAACAAAAGTTTTTTTTCTGAACCGCTCTGATGTACATACTCGTACATATGTACTTAATATTGATTTTGATTTTATCGCTTCTCCCAGTAATCTCTCTGAGCGACCGTTATTGCATATGATAAAATTATATTCAATTCATAACTGGTAGCTTCGAGAAGAAATGCCATTCAAAATCTAAGTTTAAGGGGGGGAGGTAAGGCTAATTCGTACGAAGAAAGGCATGTTTTTGTGAAATTTTTTGTGACGTCTTAGTTAAAATTTCTTTAAAAAAACCAATAGTACATTAAAGTATGACATTTGAAGAATATTGTGTAAGATTTTCAAGAAATATTAAAAAAAAACACCGCCATAGCAGCAATAATGCTCCTCATAACTTAGTGCTGGACCATCTGAAATCAAAGTTCATTCGTTAGATAATAGTTTTCCCCAGGTAACGCTACGAGGGTTTTTCGAAATTTTAATTTTTTACTTTTTTGGAACACTTTGAAGGGAAAAATGCTATTTTTTGCGAAAAAAATCGTATAATTTGTTAATGTAAAATAAAAATTGTTAACAAATATGAAAAAATACTCTCAAGCGTTACCTCGTAAATTATGTACAGGAATAGTATTTAAAATTTCAAAAGGAGCGGTGTAGTAGTTTTGAAGTTATGAGGGGCACCGACTTTGAAAACGTGAGTTATGGGGAAAACGCTTTAAAGTTTGAACACAAAATAATCAGGTATGAAACGTTCATCTGACAGATATAAAAATAATTTTGACACAATGTTCTTAAGATATTATGCATTCAATTAAAAAAATTTTAAAAATGCAAAAAATAAAATTTTAATACCTTACACCCCCCTCCCCCCCCCCCCCCTCAAGAGATAATGGCACCAGATTCCTTGGACTAAAAAGCAGTAAGGAACTCTTCAGGGAACAAAAAAAGTTGAAGATTACTCAAGTTTACGCTATGACACTGCGTATAAAAGTAGGTCTGGTAGTCTGCTGCTTTCAATACTTTAATAAGTTCTGTCAGCGTCTTTCAAGCGTTTTTGATTGTTTGTTGGAATAGCTGATTTCTATACTTAATAATCCTGGAAATTTTTCTATTTTTTCAATTAATAAGGCATCTTTTTTCAAAGCAATATTTGAGAAATAATTGAAAAAAAAAAAACTAGTAAAGGTGTTATCTTCGGCCAGGCCGAAACTCACATACCCTACACTGCATTTAAAGTACTTTTTAAATAAATGTTGAAGAGGAATAAGTCAAAAATAATGTAAAAAGGTTCAAAAATGTTGAAAAGTATTGGAAAAAACTGAAAATGTTGAAAAAATATGAAAACCATTAAAGAAAGTTGAGAGAAATTGAATAAGTCGAAATATATGAAAAATGATGAAAAATTGATGAAAAAGTCGAAAGAATAAAGAAAATGTCGAATGAAATTGAAGGAGAAAGGTAAAAGATTGAAAATGTCAAAAGAATATGGGAAATGTTGAAAAAAATTCAATATGAAAAACACGAAATATGCCACGCCCAGTTTTCTAATTCCGCCCACTTTTGATTCAATAAACAAACCAATTTTAAGCACAATAGCTTGTATAGTTTGCGATATGAGCCGCAATTATTCCTAAAATTTAGGGCGGTGGCACACCCACTGATGCAATCCAGTCCGATTTTGATCCAGAAATAGCTTTTTATAAACAAACCTCTTGCAAGAAATTTCAGTATGATTGCTCATATATTTCGATAGTTATGCCACTTAAGGTATTTTAATTGTATGAGAGGTGCCACGCCCACTGTTGCCATTTCGCCAGCTTTTGATTCATATGTACCTAATACCCAGTAAAGCAATTACATCAAATTTCAGATCAATTGCTCCAATAGTTTACTTCAAATAACACTTACAACTTTTTGTTAATGAGCGAGGTGCCACGCCCACTGATGCAATCTTGTCAAGTTTCATTTAATTCCGAAGCTTATAGTAACCGACACCTCTACACAAAATTTCATGAAGATTAGTCTCATAGCACAGTATTTATAGCATTAAACGTATTTTGCTTATATGGGAGGTGCCACACCCACCAGCACAATTGTGCCAAATTTTTGCAAGAAAACACCTTTTTGCAAGTATATCCACCTTATTAAATTTCATAACGATTGCGTTGTTAGTTCTTTTTTTATAACGTTTATAAATATTGTAGGCTGTGCCACGCCCTTAAAAGAAATTTTTCAGTACATTGAAGTAACTTGTATTGTTGACTACTTTCAGTGGTATCATTCCTAAATTTTTAATGAAAACCGTAGGTGCCATTTTGGAGTTACACGAAATCCAAATTTTTAATTGTTAAAAAGTACCACGCCCACTTTTACAATTCCGCCTACTTTATGCGCAATTCAAGATTCATAAGACTGTATTCGTGTACCAAATTTCATCACAATATCTTGCACGATTTACGAGCTATGGCGTTATAAAAGTTAAAATTTAGGGCTGTGCCACGCCCCTTTAAGAGCCTTTGCAAACTTAGAACATAGCCTAATCTTAATTGTGTTCTCATCTTCACCAAATTACCAATTTTCATCAAAATCGCAGCAACTTTTTTCAAAATTGACTTGGGTATATTTACATAGAGTATGGGCGGAAGGCGTGGCCGTTAACCGATTTCACCGATTTTTATATGCTAGCAGCTTGCAAGAAGGTGTGACCTTTGTGCCAAATTTTATTGAATTAGCTTGCTTAGTTTTCCCGTAAACTTGATTTCAACAGACAGACAGACAGACGGACACAGCTATATCAACTCAGGTGGTGACGCTGATCATGAATATATATACTTTTCCATACCAAAGTGTAGGGTATAACTAGTAAAGGTGTTCTCTTCGGCCAGGCCAAAAGTCACATACCCTACACAGCATTTAAAGTACTTTCTAAATAAATGATAAAAATACATTGAAAACTAACTACCTAAAGTTTTCATAAAAATCGTATGTGTCAATGAGGTATACGAAATCAAAATTGTCAATTGTTGAAAAGTGCTACGCCCTCTTTTCCAATTCCGTTCACGTTAAGCACAATTCAAGATATTTATCAAATCACCACGTTCCATCAAAATCGCAGCAACTTTTTTCAAAATGTGCTGAGGTATATTTACATAGAGTATGGTATGTGTCCATATTTACATGCTATCAGCTTGTAAGAAGGTGTGACCTATATGCCAAATTTCATTGAATTAGCTTGCTTAGTTTTCTCGTAAACGTGGTTCCCACAGACAGACAGAGACACAGACTAGCTATATCGACTCAGGTGGTGATGCTATCAATAATATATATACTTCTCAATGTTTGCCACGCTCCCTTCTACGCGTTACAAACGGAATGAAAAAGTCAATATACCCTCTGTGTAGGGCATACAAAATTAACTTTCGACGCTGTCAAAATTGGAAAATAGAATACGGTGGGGTCAGCGCGTTGCTTCCTATAAAATATAGGGACTACAGTAAAGGTGAAATTTTGACACATTTAAAATTACAAAATTTTATTTTCAGAAAAGTTATGAGTATTTCCAAATTTGACTGACAAATTTTAAACGGAATATCTCAAAAACTATGGGGAATAGAATAAAAAATATTGCTTTCTTTTTTATTTGAAAATTTAGTTTAAATTTATAAAATTAATCTAATTTTCCAACTTATTTACGGAATATCGATTTGAAAGCAGACAGTAAGATATAAAGAAGTTAAAAAAAACAGACGTTATGTCGAAAATATTTCGAGAAACATTTTTATAAATAAAAAAATTATGCTTGAAACAAATTAACGGAAGATTTTTTTTACAAAATTAAAGCATTTGTGAACAAAAGTGATTTAATGTTTTTAATTCTATTCCCCACAGTTTTTAGATGTCAGTAGTATGTGTGTGCTACCGGCAAAACCAGTTTTCAAGATAAACTAATTTTTCCTAGGCGAAACTAGTTGATTTGTGTGCCTGAAAGTATGCAGTTTAATTTTATTGCGAAAGCACTTATTATTGACTAAAGCGTGGCCGCCGCGAAACCGATATTGGACATATTGGAGGATGTACATATGTCCTGAGCCGTGGACCGCCTACTTATTTCATACAATGAAATTGATATCTTTTTTTGCCTTACTTAGTCTTCCCTAACCACAGTGCTATTGCTTTATGATTTAATTGCATATCTATAGGTTTAATGTAACGTGACCACGTGATCCGCGTTTCACGGAGCATGTCCGCGCTTTTGATTTTCTGCTCCGCGTTTTAATTGAAAATAAGAAATCTCATTTTGCTAAGGCTTTCGGAGACAGTGAAGATCTTTTTTATACAAATAACTGGAGATATAAATATATGATTTTCATGGGTTTTTCGGGATGTGCAAATAAAATAAAAATAATTGCGAATAATATGTATTTAATTTTGCTAGGGTTTTGAAAATGTAAAGGCAAGCACCTTTTTATTTTTTAGCACACACAATTTTTTTGAAGTTAAAATTAAAAAGTTTCATCAACTGTTTGCTGCTCCGTGCTTTGGTGATAAATGTCTGCTCATGTGGACATTTGGCAAAACAACCTCTTTCGTTAATAATTCAATGTAGCTCAAGTCTTGCCTTGAAGCAAACAGCTTATGTTGTATTGAATTATTAGCGTAGATCAGTGTTGCCAGAATTGGCGACTTGGAGCTGTTTTGGCGTTGGAAAATAGCCCTAGACGACTAGTGGCCAACATAGCGATTTAAAATTTCCCTAGTTATAATCCACCAAAGGCCAAAAGTGTTACTTTAACATAAGGCATATTGTGAAACGCAAACTTAGAAACTGCATGAGCGTTCCCATGGTGGTCGCTCTTCTCCGAATTCAGATTCATTTTCGCATTCCCAACATTTGTACACAAATTTTGAACCTTCATGCTGAAACTGTTCAGTTCTAAAATCTACGAAAAGTCTGTGACCTCAGAAAATAACAATAATCTGGATTGCGAGTTCGTTTGGAATGCATATATGATTCACTGAAATAAAATTTTGAATACATTACTAATGTGTTTAACGCTTGCCATTCCCTTTACCTCTCAAAAAATTTTATTTCTTTTCTTTCAGTTATAATTGTCTAGTTTTTGTCAATTATTTTGCAGAAGCCTGAGACCGTACAAGTGTATTTACAAGTGTATTTTTGATTTTGAGAATTGGGAACTGTTACGGATTTCTTATGACCTTTTTTTTTGGAAACATAAGAAAAATGTAAACAAGCTGTCAACGCGATTGCGATTTGCAAAAGATACGGGAACATACCTCAATTGAAGTGTAAATTTCAAATTTTATTTTCAGCCATCTATTGGCTTCAGTAGAAACTTCAATTGAGCTATGAAAATGTTTAAAATCAGCCGATAAAATTGCCCAATCGCAAACTGATACCTGGCTTGAACTTAACCAATAGGAATGCGAACTCTGGCGTCCCTATTAACACGAAAAATCCGTTTTTAAAGATTTCTTAAAATCCTCTTTCTTAATTCTCAATTTCATCATACAATACACACAATTGCCCGGTATTCAGGTTTAAGCAAACAAAAATTGAACACACTATAGCCTTAAATTATGATTTATTCAAAAAACCGTTGTCAAAAATTAAGTTTATCTAAGCTGTCATTATTACAAATGTCAAAAAAATCAATTAGGAAGTGTAGGCATTAATGGGCCAAGGATGCCGTTCAGTTTTTTTAATGTATGTATATGTAGCGTTAGTGGCGATCGGACAAGCGGCATCAGGCGAGCAGTCAGTTGGCAGAAAATTCTGAGTACGCACGGACGTGCACGTGCTCCGCAGCGTGGTAAAGTTGCTGGATAATTTCAGCGTGTTCGGTTGAGTATCATTTCGGAATTTGACATTAATTTTTTTGTTAAAAAGTCGCAAAAAAATCAGAATAAAAAAATAAAAAAGTGTGCAGCGCAATTTCCTTAACTAATGTGTATAAAACTGATGAAAAAATTATATGTAAAAAAATTATAATTTTGCCTAAAATTGATATTTTAATTAAATAAATTAAATAAAGTTTCTCCTAAGTGTGCGCATACGAAATGTTAAAAAACTGTCTTAGTTAAAAAATAGACTTTCTACAAACTAAGGATTTTTTTCAACGATTGATAAGAAAAATTCGATAAAAATTTTCCACAAATCAAAACTTTTTTACAGCATTCGACAGTGTTTTCATCGCTCTGCTCTCTGATCTACTATATACGCTGCTTCTTTGTGAAAAAGTTCATGAAGACTATCAGCATTCGAAGGGAAAAAGGAAGTGAATATGATGCACATAACGTAATAGTGAACAATTGTAAAATACATTTTTCTGAAAGTAATCACAAAGTTTTAAGTTAAAAGAGCGAAATCTTCATGCATACTTTTTTGTATACCATCATTGCAGTTTTCTGTTGGACTATAAATTTTCTTCAATAAAAGAAAATTCTAAATAATTAAAAATAATACAAAAAACTATACAGCAACATAAATTAACAAGGAAAAAACTACGGAGATCTACAACCAAATAAAGACAATAAAAAAATTCATTAAAAATTAAAAGTTACAAAAATTACAACAATAACAACATCAACAGCAAAACACCAGCAATGACAAGCACCAGATATACATACATTTAAATTGCAAATTTAAAACGCACATTACTAAGTATTAGATAAGGTATTCAAACTCTGTCCTTAGATTTTTTTTTATTTAAACAACTGAATTAAAGTTGAAAAGAAATGACAAACTTTAGCATGTGCATATAATAAAATAAAGCACATTTAAGTTAAACATTAATTGAATTAGTTCGAACTTTCTTAATAATTGTTTTTTGTACTTTGTTATAATTCTTATTAAAACAATTTAACTTTAAGTAAACTATTCTTAAATTTGAAATAATTTAATTTTAAGTAAATAAGTGATGTATATGTAAATAACAATAGGAAGAAGGAATTTAATATTAAAATTAAAACGTTTTGAATTGCAATGAAAAAGTATTTGAGAATGAAGATTTGCTAGGCAATTGGTTTAGGGGAGGTGCCAGGGTGGTGAAGCCGTGATGCCAACGGTAAGAATTTAAAAAAAGTGTGACCTGGGGTTTTTCTGCTCCCCATATTTTTGTTCTATGCTACGCTACGATCGGCATAGGAAAACCGCGATCCTAGCCGGGATGTACTGAGTGCTTGACACTTAAGCACAGCGAGCTTCTCCCTTTTTATTAATATGCCAGGCGTAACAGAACTTGAATTTCAAAACCTCAGGTTCACATCAATTGCTAGTTTCAATTTCCTAATACGAATTGAATTGTTGTTTGTCTATCTTTTTATGAGTTTTTATCTGGCGATTATTCTGTCGACTTGAAATTTAATGTTGGTGATTTGGACTTCACGTCCAAGCCATCTGGCAACCCTACCGTAGATAAAAAGAGGCTGTTTTGTCAAATGTCCACAAATCTGAACAGTATGTCAACAATGAGCTTACACATTGAATAAATATTCAATTGTCAACTTTCTTACCAAAATATATCACTTTTTATTCCTACAAATAATTTTTTTTTCAAAAGTTATGTTTACTTACAGTATTTACAAAGAATTCATAAAAATCTGCATGTCCAACGTATCTACCTTGTGAACAAACTTTTATGTGTAACTTCCTGTGCTACTTTTTTTTGTCTCTTCCGCACACGTGGTTTCTCAGATCTTCCATTCAACTCCCACATTTGCTCTGACGTCATAGGTTTGTGCAACTGAAGTTCGCCACAAAGCTTACCATGAAGCTTTCCATAAACAAAGCTCACTATAAAGCTTACAGTGGAGAAAGTTTACCATGAAGCTTTACATAAACAAAGCTCACCATTAAACTTACCATAAGCAAAACACACCATAAAGCTTTCCATAAACAAAACTCACCACAATACTTCCGGCAATAGCAAACTGCAACATCACACCAAACATACAATTTAAGACATTTTTAAACACGATCGTACATGAGTTGTGACGTATACCGTTTTGTTGTTTTACCCAATATAACTAATGAGTGAGTGAAACGAAAAATGCAGTAATAAATAAACGGCAACAAGGGGACCAGCGGAGAGGACAGCAACAAACAAATTGAAAACTATCTTTATGTTAGTCTTCTTTAAATAAAAGTACAAGGAGACCTACCCTCGTTCGGTTTTTCGTTTTGAGGTTAAAAAAGTGGAAAAAAAGTTCAATATGTTGAAAAATGAGGCTAAACATGTCGGGAAAATATGAAAAATACTTAAATTGATGTAAGAGGAAGTATTGAACATCGTCAAAAGAACTTGAAAAATAATGTTGAAATGGGTTGAAAAAGCCGAAAAATTGTTGGAAAGTCGGAAAAAATTGGAAAAGATTAAAGAGTCGAAAACACATACAAAATGTCGAAAAAGCTGAAAGTGGTTGAAATATGTTGAATCAGTTGCAAGAGATTGAAAAACTCGAAAAAAATTGAATGATGTTGAAATAGTTTCATATCGCTAATGAGGAAAGTTTAAACGGTTGAAAGTCGAAAAATTATAGAAAAAATTTAAAAAAGTTGAATGAAATTGAATGAGTCGGGTGGACTTAAAAAAGATGGAGCTAACATAAAATTAAATCTTTTGAAAAAATATTGAAAGTTGAAAGAAAGTTGAAACAGTCTAAAAAGGCTAAAAAGTCGATAAAATATGGAAAATGACACAAAAAGTTGAATACGGTTGAAAAAGTCGAAAAAAATTTAAAGGGTTTGAAAAAAATTGAAAAACGTTAAGCAGTAGAAAAATGCTTCGAATAGAAATGAAGTTGAAAAAGGTTGAAAGAGGTTGAAAAAGTCGAAAAATATGGAAAATGTTGAAAAAATGTAAAGAAGTTGAAACAGTATGAAAAGGTTTATAAAGTCGATACTAAGTATATGAGAAGTGATGGAAAAGTTGAAAGAGCTTGAAAAAAATTGAAAACATACGTAAAAAAAAATTTAAAGAGGTTGGAAAACTCGAAAAAAGTTAAAAACTTCGATCAACATTGAAACAGGTTGAAAAAGTAAAAAAGTATTGAAAGAGATGAAAAATTCGAAAGGAGAATATTGAAAAAAAGTCTAAAAATTTAAAAAAAAACAAAAAAATTGAATTTAAAAACTTTATGTTTCGCGTCGAAATCCATTTAAGTCCATTTTAAGTTTATAAAGGGTGATCCAATACGCGGCCATTTTTCTAACTGAGTTGTTTTGACGGCTGTCATGTGTCAAATGGATTGTCCATATGACGTTTGTGTTCACTATTCAATACGACTCAATCATGAATAGACTTACTCCTGAAAAATGTTTATTAATTGCGGAAACGTACTACCAAAATCAGTCATCAGTTAGAGAATGTTATAGAGTTCTTCAACATCATTTTGGTTATGAGCGCACTATTCGTAACACCATGGCCAAATTTCGAATCAGTTTTACACAATTGGACATTCATTATTCATACAGCCCGTAATTTTGAGAATATTTCTGCAGTAACAGAAAGTGTTCGTAAAAGCTGTGAACAATCGAATCGTCGCCGATCTCAGGTTTTGATCTTATGGATCATTGTGGCGTATCTTGAGGCGTGGTTTTGGTCTGAAGGCCTATATAATACACCTCGTACAAGAATTGAAGCCGGCTGATATTGGTTTACGTTTTAATTTCGGTTTATGGGCCTTACAACAAATTCAAATTGATCCATTATTTTATCGAAAAATTGTGTTTAGCGACGAGGCTTATTTCTGGTTGAACGGCTACGTTAAAAACCATAAATTGACTTATTTGGGCCGATGAACAACCAGAAACAATCCAATAGCTTCCAATGTATCCCGATAAATGTGCTGTTTGGTGTGGTTTATGGGCAGGAGGCATCATCGGTAATCTTCAAAAATGCGTATGCTCCCCTTGTTACGGTCAATGGTTCTCGCTACAGAGCAATGATCAATGAATTTTTGTTGCCAAAAATTCAGGATATTGGTGTAGCTGACCTCTGGTTTCGACAGGATGGCGCAACATGCCATACAGCTGGAAAAACAATCGCTTTTTTGAGGAAAACGTTCGATGAAATCATCATCCCAAGAAATGGTACTCTTAAGTGGCCAACATTATCATATGATTTGATGCCATTGGATAACTTTCTTTGGGGATATGTTAAATCATTTGTTTATGTCAACAAATCCGAAATTATTAACTCTTTGGAATCCAACATAGTTCGTGTTATTCAAGGAATACCAGTCGATATGCTCGAAAGAGCTGTCGAGTATTGGACCCACAGAATGGAAATTTACTTTTACTTTATTGGTCCAAACTGTCATTAAAAATAAAGATTTGAATCAATACACTGAATGTTTTGTATTTTATTTAGAAAACAGAGTAGGAAGCTCTTATTGGTAGCTGACATCTCTTCATCAAATTTTATTAGGATTACGCGGATAGTACGTTAACTACAACCTGAAGCATTCTTTGCTTATACGGCAGTGGCCACGTCCACAGGTCGCGTTTTTGGATAGACAGCGTTTACACGAGGAAACTCTTCAAAGAAAGTTTCCCTGTCTGTAGGCAAGAAGGGAAAAACGAAAGGGTGGTGTACAGAATTTGTCGTACACGCGAAATCCCTTTCGTTCTATTCTTTAGCTGATATTATGCTTTGAATTTACGTTTGTTGTGGCGGTTGTTGGTTGACGCAGTAATTGCTTTGAAATTTTCTTGCACAAACAAATTCTAGTTTCCGTGTGTAAACGCAAAAGAAATTCACAAAAGAGAATAGACAAGAATTTCTTAGACTGAATTTGCTCGTGTAAACGTTGACTTATGAGATACCTCATAGCAATTTTGTTAACCATGTTAAATTTCATAACGACTGGGTTGTTAGTTCTCTTATTATAACGTTTATAAATAATGTGGGCTGCTCGACGCCCTTCAACGGGTTTTGCCAGTATATTGATATAGCTTGATATGATGACTACTTTTAGTGGCATTATCTTTAAAATTTTTATGAAAATCATAGGTGCCGTTTTCGATTAATATTGAATCAAAATTTTTATTTATTAGAAAATAACACACCCACTTCCTTATATGTACATACATTAGAGCGGTTCAAAAAACCTTATGTTTTTTCACGCTGAAACAACATATCGGATTCCAATAGACTTACATGTCTAGACAAAGCCCTTCAAGAGGATTTTCATTAATATTGAAAACTGGACTGGCGCCTCCTGTTTAAAGTTAAAGAAAATAATTGAACAATATTTTTATCGAATTGTACAGTCTTAGCAGAAACCGATATTTTTTTTTTTTTGTGTGAAATTTCACAAATCGGTCAATGCTTTTTAACAAACATGACAGAGACTACAAATGGAACAATTTAACCTGGTAATTGGTGACATATGTTTCGGCTATTACCACGTATATACATATTCACATACATATATACATAGTCTCATCAGACCAGTTTTGGTTAATTTGTACACGGATTTGAACCCCGACCATTCCATGAATTATGTTTGGACAGCCGCTCTTAACACTTGAGCCATGAAGGGAGTTCTCCAAGACGTGTACAAAGTGCAAATTTGTTTTTTTTAAGCACACAATGCGCCACATGCCATCTCTTGTCATTTCTTGTTTGCCATAGCTTTGTTGAACCGTCGGTTAAAGAAAATATTTATTTTATAAATGGTGCAACTTCAAGAGGTCATCAAACTTTCCAACAAAGTGGGTGTGGTTTGCAAGCTTTTATCAATCGAGGAATTTGAATGTGTGATAAGTTTTTCTTTAACTTATTTTTTTCTTTAAAAAAATTTAAACTTGACCGGAAAAACATGAAAAAAATACCGACTTTTTACTTTAAAGTTGGAAAATCGCCTCATATTATTTTATTACCGATCCCGTGAAACATAATTTTTTATGTATTTTTATTTGCTGAAATGCCGTGAGCCGCATATTATTATCTTATTTCAAAGCCAAAATATCTGCATTTTTCTTAATTGACAGTTCTGGCATAATTTGAATTTTTTGAAAATCGTAGAAAAATTGAATTGAACAGGAGATTTCTATTTTTATAGCAAAGTGAAGGTTTTCCACTAATTAGTTCAGAGGCATCAACAGTTTTTTTGCGATTTCTGAACATATTCAGGAACTGGACATGTGGCGAACTGTTCGCCAACTCCTCAATTTTTGCTCTCATTTGCACAATTAGTGTTAGGGTTCGAAGTTCAAGCAATAAACTCACTTTAATTTTTTGTTTTGTTCCCTCTTTTAAGCCCAAAAAATGCGATTTTTCAAAAATTCGAAATTTCAAGCAGACATTTTTTTAAAGAGTAGGCCGAACGAAACAATTGTGAATTTTATATCTTAAACAGAAAATTTTTGCCGTCTGAAAATATTGAAGCCTTAAAATTACGTTTTTTAAATGGCTTACTTCGACCAGGGGGCAACAGACGCATCCGAACATTAAATACCGTTTGATTTTCTTCTTTAGAACCCTAAAGATAATTCTCACAAAGTTTGGCCAAAATCTAAGCTAATCCAGCTTTACCGATCAGACGTTTTCATTTGGAAGAGCTCTTGCACCATTTTTGAAATCAATATTTTTAAAACTTTAAACAGAGGGCGCCAATCCAGTTTTTAACATTAATGAAAATCTTGTTAAGGGGTTTGCCTAGACATACAAGAAATCTCCTGACACATCAAAAAAAAATTTTTTTGAACCGCTCTAATGTACAGATGTATATGTTGAGATTATTTCGAATGATATAAGCGCTGAGCTCAAAAATGTATCATAATGGTAGAGTTTTTTAGAAAGAACGACATAAATTGTATGTGTATGTGCCCTTAGATTCATGTTTTACATGAGCCTAGCTCAAGTGCTAGAGGCCGCCGATGGCTATTGACGGATGCAGATGCACGTGAAATGGAGCGGTCAATGAGACGTAAGGACTCTATAACACAAAATTAGCTTCTGAACAATTAAATAAGAATGTAAGTGAGTGGACGGCGCGTAGAGCACTTCGAAAGATCGGTTTGGTGTCAGCAGTCAAACAAAAAAAACCGGCTTTATCAGATAAAAATATAAAGGCTCGACTAAAATTCTGCCAGGAATATAAAGATTGGAGCATTGATACATCATATACATCATATGTATACTCACACGAATAGGGCAGATGTGGTTAATTTTTTCCCGACGCTCTAAGAAAATTAACCGGCAAAATACGAGAACGTTACCAGTCGAATACCAAGTTTTGTACTGGCTATAGGTTTTGCTGGGTAATTATCAAACTTTTACTTTTTATCGCAGTTGGCGACACGTTTAATTTAAAGTAGCGGCCATTTTATTTTATTATTCTAACAGTTAGTGAGAAAATAAACCTACTAAGTTACATACGACTTTAATTTTGTGTTTTTTTTACATTTATTGTGTTTTTGCTAAAATGAGCTGAACTAAAACTTTATTTGATTTTTGAAGATGGATCCTAAAAGGCGCACTAAGATTGTTACTTTGAGTGAACATGCATCAATGACTCAAAGAGATATTGACAAGGAGCCTGCAGTGGGTGTAGGAGTAGTAAACAAGATTTTGAAGCAAAAAAAAAGAAACTGGGACAACTGAGATGAGCAGAAACGGGAAATGCGGAAGGAAAAGAAAGACAAGAGATGAAGGTTTTTCAAAAAGGGAAAGTAAGTTAGGAAAACAAGCCAAGAACTTCAGCAAGACTTAGCACACGCTGGAGTTATTGGGCATGACTTCGCCGTACGAAAACGAATTATGGAAGGTGAAAAAAAAAACAGTCAGACACCAAAAAAAAGCAATTATTGACTGCTCCCATGATGAAAAAACGAAATGAATGGTCAAAAAAATATGAGGACTGGACTGTTGAAGATTAGAGAAAAGTGTTGTTCTCAGATGAGAGCCATTTTTTGGTACAAGGACAGCGATCTCGTTTCGCTAGGAAAAGTGATAACGAAAAACTTACGACATCTCATATTGACCAAATAGTTAAATGTGCTTTAAAGAAGATGTTCTGGGGCTGCTTTTCTTATAAAGGTACCGGATATCTTCAGCCGATCGTAGGCATGATGAATTTGGAAAATTATAAATACTAGCTAGAACAAAGATTGGAAACTGAACTACGATAAGCTGATGCCAACGGTCAAGCAGTTTTTCAACAAGATTCGGCTCCATGTCATGTTTTGAAGGTTATGATGAAATATTTCAAGTACCAGAAGATATCATGCTTTGAATGGCCCGGAAACTCACCGGATCTTAATCCAATTGAAAATATTTGGGCTATTGTAAAGGCTGCACAACAATAACAAAAATTATTGAGGCTGCAATCCAGTTATGGTATTGAGACCAGCAAGTATCAGAAATGTGCACATGTGGACTCTATGCCAAAACGTGTTAAGGAAGTTATAGAAGCCAAGAAGCCATATGTCCCCCATATTTCTTATAAAAACAATTTAAATCGTATTCGATTCTTTTTTTTCTGCGTGTATGTATATCTTAAAAATGTTGTTTTTTGAAAATTATCGCTTGTGAACACATTAATTCGAACATTACTGTATATATATCTATCTACTACAGAGATGGAATATGCGTATTGTGAAAATGTACAGAATAGAAACTTAAAATGTACTCTTCTGGAACACCCACTTTTTCAAAAATTTTCGAAATTTTTCAAAACAAATTATTTACAAAAAAATAAAAGGTCCTCACTTTCCAATCTCAAAAATCCATCAAAACGAGATAGTTTCAAAATCCACATATACCGATTATTTTAGTTTTGTATTAATCTAACATACTTAAATTTCAAGAAAATCGGGAGTGAGGCCGTTTAAGTAAATAATAACTCTAGCTCATCCTAGGCTAAACTGGTTCATCCTAACTTTCCAAAAATTGAAAAAAAAAATTCAAGCAATGTGTCAACTATGTTCAAAATTATTCAATTTATTTCAATAGTAAAAATTTTTTTAATGTCATTTATAGAAATCTATGCGATTAACATCAGTGATGGCATTTCCGGTACTTTTTTCAGTACATTTGACGCATCTTTAGTACATTTTCGGTACATTTGTACAATTTCTAATAGCTACACTCGTATATCGTTTTTTTTAGTGAATTTTGGAGTCCATGATAAAAACTTTGCATTCCAAGTCTGGATTAAGTATATTTCCACAAATCCCAAATGCCAGCATATTGTATTTAGATTAAGATACCTTGCAGAACCGCCAATCAAGTTTTTATTTCTTCACATTAAATTATATATTAATTTTAATAATTAATACATATTTAAATTAACATTTAATTAAGAGTTTTGTTTTCAGAAAAGATAAATTGTTTTGTTCCTGATTTATGAAAATTTCAATTTCTGAACCAAATGCTTCCCAAATTTATCGTTTATTAATAACATATAAAAAATTACATCAAATCTGCGGCTTTTTGAAAATTTTATTTTTATCACCCTTTGAATAGTTGAAACAAATGCTGCTAGCATTACTGCCGCATATTGCATACAACTCTTATGATATTTGTTAGATGTGTCAAACTTCGAATAAACTTTTCTTTCTAAAGAATGCTGCTACTTTGGATTATAGAAAAATTTAATGTTCTTAAAATATTTCGATTTTATTCAGATACAAGACGTGATTCCATCTTGCTTGAAACAGGCCTACAAGATATTTGTTGACGTAGTCAGTAACGTACATGTAATATTCTTTGCCCGTCTAGTGCTCAACTGAATGGAATGTTTTTATGTTGACTTGCACACCCAGTCTTAGTTTGCGTGCACAGTGCACGTCCAGCGCGATGCCGAGCGCAAAGCTGATTTTTTATGCGGAAAGCGGATGTATGGCAGGCCATAGTGAATGCGAGAATTGGCGCTAAAATTCTGTTTGTCGTTAGCATTTGCTGTTTGTATTTATCGATTTATTTGTGTTTATTGAAGTTAAAAATAATGGATTCGTCTGAGTAAGAATATTTTGTTTCTCCCATTCTTATGAATTATTGTATAAAAGAAAGATAATTTGAAAAGCATCCAATAAACTTGAAAAAAAGCGAATTTGGTGAAGTTCATCCTATATATATAAAGACTTGAGAAATTACCCAAGAAATTTTTTAACTGCACCAAAAAATTATTAACCAATTTTATAAAAAATATTCATAACTCCTCGTGAACGTCTAATTGTAACCCTCAAGCAATAAATAATTAAATTTTATGAAATTTTAAATTATTTGTAGATAAATAAATCTTTACATTTTGAAAAATATTAAAATATTTGAAACGTTTTTCTTACAGGCTTGCATTTATTTTTCTGGTGCCACAGTAGGAGTAGGAAAAACTTTACTAATAAATATTTTAATATCCATTTTATTATTATTATCCATTTTACTCACTCACAAATACTACGCAAACGAAAAATCACTTGAGAAAATTTACTATATAGTACCCTATCTACTTCTGCAATGCGAGTCGGCAATGAAAAACACTTCAAAATCAATCTGATTTGCGATCGGCTCGGCTTCCACTGTGGTCATCATGCACCATGCATGTCTGATATTGTACGCAGCCAGTTTTCTCGCATTAATCAGCTTTGCGCGCGGCTCCGCTTTGAGCGCGCACTGTGGACGCACACTTAAAGGCTTAACACTTTCATTGCTGCTTGAAGATGATTGTCTTCCGGTTCTACTGATATATCCCTAATTAAGTTTTGAAACTCTTACGTTAATTGCGTCTGAAGCTGGATTTCTGTTATTTTATAATCTTTTGAATTTCATTTGACTTGGTGAGAAACTTCACTGAATTTCCAAGTAAAATGTGGGTATTATCTATTTCTATTGGAGGATCACAAAATTTGATTTGGCTTGCTCTTTCTAACCTGTAAAAAGAAAACTTGATATATGTATTAAAATAAAAAAACTTCATATATATTTTGGCAGAAAATTACTAGTGGCTTGCTTCATTTTAACGCTTTAAGGTTTTCCATTAATTTGTAAATAATTTTTCGGTGCTGAACAGATTAAGCTTTAATTAATTTTTTTGTAAATTTTCCATATATTCATAAGATGACTTTTTATCATTCGCATTTGTTACAATACTATTCATTCCACCTTAAATTTTGTTACAATAGTATCCATCTCGGACAGATATTGTTCGTATGCAGCTCTCACAGATACACTTCTACCAAATAATACGGATGTGTAGTTTCATCCACTATGAGATATCTTTCTTTTCGTGGACATCGAGTCGCTACTTTCATATTCCTTCAACAAATTGAGAAATAAAACCACGGCGCTAAATAAATAAATTAAGTGTTATTATAATATTTAATTTATTTTGTTTCCATACATACATAAGAACTTTGATTTTGAATTCGAGCGTTAAAAACATTTATCAAATCTTGAGTTTGCTTTGCGCAATTATTACAAAATTCAAAGGTTGCCTTTCTTTATAAATTTTAACTGACTGACAGTCAGATTTTTTTTGATTATGTAAAGTTCATTGAAATAAAGAGCCTACTCTTTGTTATAAAAATTTTTTATTCATTTCTATCCAATCGATTTCTCGCTTTAATCCTTCACACAATGATTTTTTTGGAAAAAATTTCGCTGGAGGAAGATGTTATCGATAAATGTTCACGGGGGAAAGCTTTGACATACCTTGCTAATTTTTGAGGTAGGCATATCTTCATATCAATTTTTCTTAAAAATAATAGACTTTTTAACACTTTGGAAAAGTCTAACATCAAATAAGAAGGAACTGTAGTTACTGCTTAAATATATTAAACTCAATATGTAATTTAGCTTTATGTTCAGTATATTTAGTGCAAAAACAACAAAAAAAAATACAAGCGCAAAATGCATTAATTGTTAGAGAATAACTCCAACAATTGTAAAGGAACAAAAAATGGGCAACCAGCTGCTTATACTAGTTTCAGTGACAGCTACGTCATAGCTTCCGTAAGCTTTGTTAGCCGATGTTAAAGAGTCTGCAAACACACTATATCTAATATTTTTAATGATTGGTGGGCAGAATTTAACATAAGAAGAATTAATATGCTCAATGTGATGGTGGAATTTTTATCAGTGTGAATTTTATTACCTAATTGATCGCAGCTTAAGCCATCTAAAATCGATTTGTGTTGCTGATCACCAAATCAGATGAAACTAGCAAGTCCACCATCCTCCTGGTGGTAACTTCCACAAAATCAGATTTGAGTATATTGGTTGCTGATTGTCATCAAATTTTTCTAAAGAGCTCTTAATTCATTGTTTTTCACTATATGTTCACAATAGTGCATTGATTTTATTAGATTTGATCATTTTTAGAATACTCATACACTTTTTTTTTAACTGTTTATGTTTCAATATTCAATTTGCAGAATATAATTCTTTAATTGTGCGACTGTTGAGAGCGTGTTCAGATTCCTTTATAAATTCAACTCAGCTGACATCTAACGTCAGAATAATTCGAAGTATACATATGGACGAGCGTGATATTAGCCCCATTTCATTATACTAAAAGCTTATGCGACTTGATATATGTAGATACTTCACATCTGTTGATAATTCTTTAATTTGCTTTTCTTTCAATTACTGTTTAAAAATTGATTCGATATCAGTGACATCGTGAATATATAGATATTAATAAACTTATTTTAACACTAAGAAATTATTTTAAATTTTTAATTTTTCACAATCTTGAATCATTATTCCTATACTACCCGTACCTGTGCGTGGCTCAGTCGGGCTTGTTTTGTCCACAAAAGACAGATGAACCAATGTAACGGTCTCTGTAGTTGCAATTGAATCCTTCGAATGATACTGTTATCTTCTCTGGTATTTCTTGGTTCTACATCAGAACTTATGGCACTTAATTGATCGAGGGGCAGGTTTTTCCAAGGTCTTGATTTGATCTCTTCAGTTTCACCAACCAACTTTACATAAACAATAAGTTGATTCTTTAACCTTTTTTTAATATGTTCTGCAAATTTTTTCTCTGGTTAACAAATCATACTTTTTTCCGTCAAAAGCAAAACTACTTTTAAATGAGCTATTGAATCGCTCACAAAGCAGCTTATCTCTGCATTTATAACTTTCTCTTACAACTTTAGATTTATTCATTATCACGAGTTGCCCTAGATCATCACGAAGATTTATGTCTTTGAAAAATCCAACAAGAAACAACACGGTCTGAAATCTCAAATCTATCACACATCATTGCAAAAGAAAATACTTCATATCTTGATAACTGTGACCCTCTTTTTTATATATCCTGCTTTTGTTGCTGCCGATGAAATATCTTTAAATATCATTTCTGATGTTGCTTCATCTGGTAACATGTACGTTTCGTCACAAGTAGAAGGAATGGTCGATGCAAATGTCGATCCACCTTCGTATTGTTCCTCCATAGGTGCGTACAGGAATAGTGATTGAATTGGCTCAACATAAATTCTCTCGAATTTGGTGGAATTATTCCGCAAGATTACGGCTGCTATTACTTACTTTGCCAAAAACTGTCCCCGGATGTTTCAAAAACTTGACAAATATTCCAGCTTTGCGTAAAATTGAGATTTACTAAGTTTTGGTCCAAAATCCGTGCCGCCCCTCGTACCCAATGGTGTTGGTATGGTCGAGAATATGAGCTATTTTGCTAATCATTACAATAAGCTATACTATGGTCAGCGGGATTTCAATTTTAAAGTTGCTGAGTTATATACCGAGTATTTTGATATTTTGACCAATGTTGCGAGAGATGGTCCTAGTAATTGTATTGCTCAAAGTAACTTAGTATGTTGGGTAATAATCAAGATTTCCTGAAAACACAAGAAGATATATGTATAATCCAGTCAGGATAAAGATAAATGTGCTACTCTTATGTATAGAGAAGAGTATAACAGAAAAATGCGTGAAATGATATCTTGATGTTTTTCTGCTGGTGCATACGTTTACTTTACTGGTGAATATGAGCGTGTTCGGATTTCTATTGAAGCTCATTTCAGAAATCTCAGTAGATGATTGCAATTCAGTTATAAATACTAACGTGAGCAGATATTTCTCGGCAAAACGCAGAGCTCATAAAATTTTCTTTTAGTAATGTCCTCATTGAGTTTTTGAAAAAAGTTATTTACTAGAAAAAAAAGGTCAACAGCAGATAAAGAGAAAACGCGAATCTCACGGAACGGAAAATCAAAAACGCGGACCTGCCACTCGAAACGAGGATCATATGGTCACGTTAAGTTATACTGATGGTATGGTTAAGCCATTTAGTAGCAAAAATTATTTAAAATTGAAAGAGTTCTGAGAGCTCGAATTTCTTGTACATATCGCGCAGTAAGTGACCATACGGGAGAGAGACCTTATTGACTTATCTGTAGTACTATTGGTTGGCTTACATATCGTCTGAAACAAATATTGGCTGACGTGTTAGATACTGTTTTAAAATTCAAAAATCTTCAGACATTGCAGATGCTCGTGAAATTCGATGTGACTGATATGGATACAAGCATGGATAAAATCGTGATAACGCGGGTTTTGCGTTCGCTCTTAACTCAGGTATGGTTCTCCCAACTTATGCATTATTCGTCTAATGTGCCAAATTTCCTTACATACGATCAGGATATCTATAAACTAGGGCGGTACTTAACGAATGAAACCTGTGACTCTGGCTTCTTAGCCACTATAATTCTAGATGTTTACATGGAGGTATATAAGTTAGTTTGGTGTGACCAAAATACTATATAATTACTCTTTGGTTGAAATATGTTAACTTTTTTTGTGTATATACTACAGAATAAGATAAAGAATTTTAAGAGTGAATTTAAGGAAAATACTTCATAACAGTTAACTGATGAAAAGGATTTAAAGTCTTTAAGAAAAATATCCTTTTTATACGTCTCAATGAGGTACCATTTTGATCGTATTTTCACTAGCACGTGTACCAAAGATTATCCATCACAACGCATGGGTCGCTATTTATACAGCTATAAATTAGAGTCTCACAAGGAAACAATAGTTGCGTTTATTAAAAAAAAAAATTTGTGTCGGATAAGTAACATACATATGTATATTTACATATTCATTTGGATGATTAAGATATGAAATACCGTATTACTGGGTATCCAATTTGAGTGGTGAATGAATTGTTTTATCGAATTCTTAGTAGTGAAATTCTTAGGTTGGGAAGTATGACATCTTCTGATTGCCGAATATCAGTTGGGAGAACATCAAATATGTGCAATCACGCATGAGACTGTTAAAACAGTATTTGCTCAAAGTTGACTACAAGTATGATGGCGCACATTGGATGGAAATCGGTCAACGGTCTCGCCTACCTCCTATTTAAAGATTAGATGTACTTGAGACTTATTCTTCAAAATGTTTATCAATTTCCATTAATTTGGAAATGCTTATTTCAAATTTTGCCATTCCTTCTATAGTTTTCAAGTTATTGGAGAAAAACAATGTCAGGCCATAAACAGTAATAATAGCGCTTGAGTCTTGATATTTAGCACAGAGGTTTTTTTGAAAAAAGCCGACTCACGGACACGCCTACCTCCGATACAAAGGTAGGATGCTTTTTGATGCCAATAATTTGGCTATGCTGATTTCAAAAATTTTATAAATTGTGTGATATCATTTATAGTTTACATGTTATTAAAGAAAAATAAAAAACTGCATATAAGCACCACATTTAAAAAATAGATAAGGAATATATAAAAAGGAAGGTTTTACTTGTGAAAATAAAGAAGAAAATTAAACTATTGGCTGTCTTAAAATTGTTTTAATCGCATTCTTCATAAGATTGAAGCATATTCTGTGATAGCTCTTTATATCTTTTATCTCACTTTATTCAAATTTGGCTGATGACAGGATGAGAAGAAATCAAATGCAACCTCGTTCCCAGAGCTTCTCCAGAAAGACGTCCACTTGGAACTTGTCGTTTTTTCATAAGTTCACTTCCATGCATTAGAACTTTGTGCACAGAAGGAGGCATGTTGTACCAATTATAGTCCTTTTTATAAAGTTGCTCAGTTTTTTGCATACGAGAAGCCAAAGCTTGTTAAATGTTTCCGAAGTTTTTTACTAACTCCACATTTATACCAAGAATCTGTGAAACATTTACAAATTCACTAATTTGTTGCATCCTGATTTCTTTGAAAGCCTTGATTTCGCCAGATGCGTATCCTATTTGAAATTCCTAATTATACGAAATATGCAACAGACAATCCATAAATCGTATCCAACAATGTAACGTTGAAAGTCTAAACCGATAATTCTCACAATTTACTTTTTAATAATTAAATGCTTAAAAACGTCTATTAATTACTTAACTTCCATGTTTTAATTTTTTCCATGTCGTTCATTTGCGTTGGTTGCAAAGTAGATTAAAATCTATGTTTTCAATATATGACGCTTCTCTTCTTCTTTACTGTTATGTGTTTGATTATACCAATTTTCTGTTAATATATTGTGGTTAATTTTTTTGAAACATATAATGGTATTGGATCCAAATTTACTTGATATAACAATATCATCATGATAGAGGTCTATCAGTCGTTTTCTAATAGTTTTTTCATCCGGGATATACTCAGTAGTGATATCATTTTTCAATTCTTGCATAGTAAATTGGCAATCATCATTTTCCTCTATGTACATAATTGTATATTTGGTCCATTGTTGTGCCAATCATCAAAGTTCTCGGAGCAACTTTCTTTTCAACATTACTCACGTGAATAGAATTTTTGAGCAAGTGATAACAACCGGCATGATATTTTCCTTCAAGTGTCTGTAAATCTACTACTCCAGAAATTCTTTTATGAATTTCTCGATAATAATCATCTTTCTGTACGACAATAAAATTCACAACGGTGTCACTTAAAGTTGGAGTATTTATGTATGAAATTTGTCTTCGCCAATTTTTATTTAATTTTGTTTTTTTCTTTATCAGCTTCTTGATCACAAAAGAAGCAGTTTTTTTTCAATCAAAGAGAGGTAAATCAATGCTACTTCGGGGCTTCTTTTTTGGAGGCGAAAATTAAGTTTCATTTGACTTCTTCTTATACATTTCAATATATTTTTTATTAATACACTTTTGCCGACAACTTGTATGAGCATAAACAAATTCAGTTTGCAAGTAAGGTAACAATCCAGTCGTTCGCTTTAAGCAGTTCTCAACTGGCTTATTTTTATAATATTACCCAAATCTAAATAAATTTGAGAAGATGAACCCAATTTTTTGCATATTATACAACTATGCTCATCAGTCATATTACTAGTCCCTGGCTTATCCATTGTTTGAAAGCTGTTGTAGAAAATAATTAAATAGTTTATTGCATTTTCTTTATTATTATGTAGAAGTTCAATAGGAAAATATGGTCTCTAGATTTTACTATTTGTTAAATTACACAATTTTCACTTGTAAATTGCACAACATGTACCAAACACGTATTATTTATAACTAAACTAACCAGAGAAATTCCATTCAGTTGTACATTGCTGCTGCCGCTACCGTTCTCCCCTCCACGTTTTACGACCCTAAATACTCTCAGGTATCTTTGTGAGATGGTCCTCTATGTCTATATAGGTGAAATCAAACTTATACATAAAAAAAAAATATTATATAAAGGAAACTTGTGTATTAATTTTTTATTTTTTTGTTTAAATAATGAAAAAATTAAAAGCACAAAAAAATGTTGGTAAACTTTGCAATTTATATCATAAGAAACAAAATCCTACTTCGATCATATAAATTCATTCACTGTAACAAATGTCCGAGGCTAAAGCTCCCGGGCGCTACACTAATAAAATCCAATACCAATTAACAATTGATTGCTGTAACAAAAAATCATGTGAACAAGACGCAATAAAGTTGAAACGTAGTCAATGTAAATGCGATCAAAAGGAGGTGTTCGCAATAAGTTCGTTAGCAGAAATGGCAGCCGACTCTAAAAAAAGAAAAATTTAAAAAGAATGAGGAAGATGAGGTTCAGGAATCGAGCTTCCGGCGATGGATTGGACGAGTTAGGAATAAAAAGGGAAGCGAGAAAAAACGGCGAACAGCCAGCGAAGCCCCCATAGTAAAATCTGAAAACAAAGAAAATAATACTGAAACCTGAGAAGAAAAGAAAACAATAGTAAAGCCAAAAAATTAAAGAAAACTAGTCAAGGTGTTATCTTCGGCCAGGCCGAAACTCACATACCCTACACTGTATTGAAAGTACTTTTTAAATAAATGTTAAAAATATCTTAAAGAGGTAGAATAAGTCGAAAATAATATACAGAAGTTCAAAAATGTTGAAAAGTGTTGGAAAAAACTGAAAATGTTGAAAAAATATGAAAACAATTGAAGATAGTTGAAAGAAATTGAAAAAGTCGAAAGAATAAAGAAAATGTCGAATGAAATTGAATTGGAAAAGGTAAAAGGTTGAAAATGTCAAAAGAATATTGGAAATGATCAAAAAAATAGAATAGAAATGAAAATCATGAAATATGTCACGCTCACTTCTCCAATTGCGCCAACTTTTGGTTCAATAAATGATATTCGTGATTGACATTCACAAACCAAATTTTAGCACAATTTCCGATTTCGATCCAGCAATAGCTCTCTATAAACAAACCTCTTACACCAAATTTCAGTATGATTGCTCATATATTTCGATAGTTATGCCACTGAAGGTATTTTAATTGTATGGGAGGTGCCACGCCTACTGTTGCTATTTCGCCAGCTTTTGATTCATATGTACCTAATACCCAGTAAACCACTTGCATCAAATTTCAGATCAATTGCTCTAATAGGTCACTTAAAATAGCACTTACAACTTTATGTTTATGAGGGAGGTGCCACGCCCACTTGTCAAGTTTCATTTAATTTCGAAGCTTATAGTAACCGACACCTCTACACAAAATTTTATGAAGATTACTCTCATAGCACACTATCTATAGCATTAAACGTCTTTCGCTTATATGGGAGGTGCCACACCCACCGGCACAATTGTGCCAAAATTTTGCAAGAAGACACTTTTTAGCAAGTGTATCCACCATACTTAATTTCATAACGATTGCGTTGTTAGTTATCTTTTTATAACGTTTATAAATATTGTAGGCTATGCCACGCCATTCAAAAAATATTCCAGTATACTGACAAAGCTTCTATTAATGACTACTTTCAGTTGTATCATCCCTAAAATTTTAATGAAGGTCGTATTTGCCAATTTGGAGTTATATGAAATTCAAATTTTTAATTGTTAAATAGTGTCACGCCCACTTTTACAATTCTGCTCACTTTATGCGCAATGCAAGATTTATAAGATCTATATTCGTGTACCAAATTTCATCAGAATATCTGTCACGGTTTACGACCTATGGCGTTTTAAAATTTAAATTTACGGCTGTGCCACGCCCCTTTAAGAGCCTTTGCAAACTTCAAACCTGCTCTTATCTTAATTTTGTTCTCATCTTCACCAAATCACCAAGTTTCATCAAAATCGCAGCAACTTTTTTCAAAATGGACTTGGGTATATTTACATAGAGTATGGGCGGAAGGCGTGGCCGTTAGTCGATTTCGCCCATTTTTATATGCTAGCAGCTTACAAGAAGGTGTGACCTGTGTGTCAAATTTCATTGAATTATCTTGCTTAGTTTTCTCGTAAACTTGATTTCAACAGACAGACAGACGGACACAGCTATATCGACTCAGGTGGTGACGCTGATCAAGAATAGATATACTTTTCCATACCTGCCATGTCCCCTGCTATGCGTTACAAACGGAATGACAAAGTGAATATACCCTCTGTGTAGGGTATAACAAGTATTAAACGAAAATCCAAAAATAAGAAAATTAAAAGAAAAACCTAAAAAGAAAGCAGCAATCTCGTACACAGCAGGCAGGTCATCGACGAAGGAGTCTCCCGGCGAAGTCCTTAGTCCACAGCAAAATAAAAATATGATTTTATGTTTAATTATTAATTGATAAATAAATTCAAAAATAAATTGTTTTTGTTAAACGATATTGTGTGTTCTTAATTAATATGGAATAGGTTTTGTTTCAGACAAGGATGCGGCAGTGAGAAACGTAATTGGAATAAGGGGCAGATTGAAACAAATTGTATAGGCGAAGAATATGCTATAGGGTGACTTCAAAGTTAGTGGTATGGACGCATTGGTGCACTAATTGCAGCACCGTGTAAATTTATTTGAAAATATATGAGGTCGGAGCTTGTCATGTCGTCTTCTCCTTGTTTCTTTTCTCTTAGAACTTTCTCTATTTCTGTCATTACGTTTTCATCAATTGACACGAGCTAAAATTTTTATATGAGGGTTTGAGAGGAGCCATTTTCTGGTGAGCGCAGCCAAGCAGATACTTTAGATCGTGTCACGCGCTACTAGACCCCAAACCGTTATAAGTGACGATGTAAATAGTTAACCGAATGTAGTAAAATAAGACAACATTGATTATTTTTAATATAATATACTCGATTATATTTGCACTTAGTTAACCATATCAGTGACACACCAGAGACCAGTTAAGGTTTTAATGCACAAGTAGCTAATGAAGAATGGGCTGCTGCTGCAAATGCTGACATCGCTATAGTACCACCAGAAAGTGGCGAAGATATCGAAAATCCTGCTGGAGCTGGTAATTAATTTTAAGGACATATTTTAATAATATATGGTTCCGTATGGGAATCATTCTTTTTGATATTTGAATAGTTGCAGTGAGTTAAATTTTTCTCTGTACATATTTTTGGAGAAAAGTATTTTGCCAATATTTTCAAACTGAGAAAGATGAAGCAGGATACCTAGATTCTTAGGAGACTTTCAAATAATACTGTGTAATTTATACTACTCTAATTTTAACGGTGACAATAAATTGATTTCAGAAACAATGATAAACAGTATCTGCATTGAATTATAACCGATAAAGAAAATCATAAAAGTTTTCCATTTTCCAGCATTCTTCAACTTTTTTTCATAAATCTTTGAATTTTGTAATTTTTTCCCATTTTTTTAAAATTTCAATTTATTTTTTAGCGTTGTTTGGGACTCAATCAAGTTTGACCGACGAGGCAACATAGGAATCTTGGTAAGTAAGTTATAAGCTTTAATATTTATATTTGATAATTTTTTTACATTTTTAGAAAATTTGCTTCCTTTATATTGGGGACTCAGCGTGGTAAATTTACCCGGCGCCCTTTCTGGCACAGCCACCGTGGGCGAGGATGTTGAATTAGGCGAGCTGGGCGTGCTTTCGATGTTCGGCGTCATCAACAACAACAGCTGAGACAACTAGAACAAGGACAAAGACAAAAAGCAATTTAATCTACGGAGTTTGAATTGTCATTACAATGCCCAATTTAAAACAAGCAGTTCATTGGCACAGAAATTTTTCAGTCCCTTTGCCTGTCCTCAACCGCACCAACGACCATTTTTGTCCAGGCTTTCTTACACGAGGACTCAATTAATTGCGCGATCTACCGGAAGGGACACAACAACGTACGCTGGGCAGGTGTATTTTGATCCATTGCGGCATTAAGGAACATATGTACATACATGCATATGTATCAATAATAAAAAATTTATTTTTATAGTATATGTATATTCCTTATTTTACTATATTTATTTTATTTTTTATATTGTTTTATTTTGATTTGAAGCATATAACGAATTGTATATATGACGTATCATTTATACTTGGTTTCATTTCCTTATTTTGGGTGAAAGCACCTGATGCTTTTTTTGATCCTTATTGTTGATTTTTTTATGTTTTTTTGAACGCCTATTTAATTGTTTTAAAACCTTATTTAATTGTTTTAGCCTACATCCCATGAGTAAAACCAACTGTATGTGAAAAAATCGTGTTATACTGACATTGCCTGTACCGTTTTCTGTTCTTATTGTTTTCCTTGTACAGACTTTTTAACAATAAAATGGATATCGAGACAAAAACTGTCCAATCAATTTTAGCTGTATAGCTCTGTCTGGTTTTTCTTCTTCCTTGTTGTCTAATTTATTCCTCAAATAGCCGCGATCTGTGCTAACACTTCCAAAGATACGGTCTAGCAGGTTGAAACTGATGATAATGTTTGTCAAATATAAAATACGATGGAACTAAGGAACCCGCGTCCACATTCCATTTCTTCCCTCGTTTTTTTTTCTGTGATTCAACATAATACATTTCACTACCTCACTCTAAGGTATCAGCATTAAATGTACGTACATTTCATTTTTTTTTTTTTCTAGTACTTACAACACTATCTTATCGACTTTGTGAACTTGATGTTTTCACTCTTCACATTGTCGACATCTACACTGTTCATACCCTCATCATTTTTGTTTACCATTCCTCTTTATTGTTTTCTTTGTTTTTACTGTCTCAAATCTACTCTACGCTATAGGACATTAAAATAAAGGAATAGAATGCGAAACCAGCGAGTGGCCCATATAAGCTTTTTATCGTCTTTTCCATTATTCTATTTTTTGGAAATTTTTTCCACGTACACACTGTTTGAATCATGACCAATTTTTTACATTTACATACTAATATATTAATTTTATGCAACTGATATCACATATTGAGCAATATTTTCTAACATAAAACACACTGAAATAGTCCCTACAATGAGACTTTTTAAGGAGTTTTTTTATGAGGTTTTCCTTTTATATTTTCAAATATTCCTAAAGGGGAATTTTGGATTTAGGGACGTTTCTAAGTTGCTATATATAAAAGATTGCTATAATCCTTTTTCACACAAAAAATTTCCTCTTACAATCTTGATTAATACTTGTTGTTCGATTTAAATACACCTAACATTTTGCTTAAAAGCTTTGAAGTCTGATACCAAACACCTAAGAAAACACTTTGCTACTATCGCAATTCCCTTTAGTAATAGACACTTCACAATCTTATGTCAATACACACCATACTACTTTAAATTTATGTAACAATTTTCAACCGCATTCAGTATAACTTTTACTTTTATTATTAGTGCTATTCATCAAAAAGTGTTTTAATTATTTGACTCCAAACCGTCCGTGTTTAAAATTAATTGTATATAAAATTAATTGCATATGAACTCTTTAATACGAGGTGCACTAACCAGACCGTGTTTAAGTTTATAGTTCTAATCGGCGCATAATCTTTTTATTGCTACATAAAGCTTTAACCGCATCGTGCTAAATGATTCTAATAACTCGACATAATTCCAAACTTGTAGTCTTAACGCATATTAATTGCCAAACAAAAACCAATATTCAATTAGTTAAAAGGTTAATAATCACCATTTGCTCAAATCACTGGAATATCACTGTCCAATAAGAAATCAAAGGTACACATTCCAACGGCTGATCACGTCACCTTTTGAGCACAATCGATATAATGACGTTTAACCATGTTTGTTTTTGGATTTCATATCATTGCCACTGGATAGTATCAAAGTTCATCCTCCAAAACATTTATATAAAGTAAGCACAACAAATACCATATTATACTATCACCATATCATATTTTGTTTAGCTAGGCCTTGCCTAAAATCATTCTGCTGGAAATATTTCATGTTTTTCATGTTCGTTTTATAACATACAAAAATACCGCCACGGTTTCTAATTTCGCTCGCGATTACAAGCCAACTGATGAGTTCTTTAGTGGGGACGAAAAACGTTTATTGGCAACCATTAAGTACTACCTCCACGGTTGAAGGGTTGTTTTTAGGTCGTACCTCTCTCACATTCTTTTACGCTTACACACTGGTCATTTTTTTTCCTACTTCTATGTATATCTCAATTGATTTTTCAGACACTAATCCTGCAGGGTAAGTAAAGCAAAATATTACACAGTAGTATCCCAGTAGGCAAGGGATGGAGCTTGCAGGTCTTCCTTGGTAAGATTAAGGCCTTACCACCTCTTTTCAAACTTACTTTCTTTTCTATATGAAACGTCCCGATAAGTAAGGCCTTCTTCAGCTGGCCTATTAGAAATACTCTTCAAGCAGGTCTTCCTACATCGCTTGCGTCAAGAGCCCTTCTAAGAGCACTTACCGTAGAAGAGGTCACAGAAGTACTTTGAAAAAATTAAATCTTAATATGTGGTGAGACTTTTAGTTAAATGTTTTTTTTTTATCTGCGTCAACCCCCATTTTTAATGTTTATTTTTTATGACGTTTTATTAATTTATAATTTGACATTGAATACACAACACTATACCAGTTTAACATAACATGAAATAAAAAAAAAAAATTTTTTTGTTAAATACATGAAAATTTAGTTTTGAGAAGGCCTCTTACAATCGGAGCAGTGCTAGCAGCACTTGCTGGGTAGTTACGGATGTTATATGATTTCATATTAGTATGTGTGAGATGTGGGCAGGTTACTATCCCAGCAGGCCTGCTAGCACTGCTCCGATTGTAAGAGGCCTTCTCAAAACTAAATTTTCATGTATTTAACAAAAAAATTTTTTTTTTTTACTATGATTTTTGTTTTTATTTACAATCTGTCAATATTAACAATTAGTAAATTTTATAAGTAGCAGAATAGTTACACTGCATTGAGTGTATACTCATGAAATGCTATTATGCCTTCCCACAGCAGTACTGCTATAAGGCCTTCCCACAGCAGCAGTGCTATAAGGCCTGACATTAGAAGGCAAAGAAGAAGGACTTCATCTATTTTTTTATTTCATGCATTGCAATGTTTTATGATTCGACATTACTTTTTTGTCATTGCATTATACTTATACGACATCAAAAGTGGATAAATGGTTAGGAGTAAGGAACGGTGTGCATGTTGCTAGACTGGTCTTCTGTTTCATGTTATGTTGAAGTGGTAGAGTGTTGTGTATTCAATGTCAAATTTTAAATTAAGAAATCGTCACAAAAATTAAACATTAAAAATATCAACGCAAGGGAGGTTGACGCAGATAAAAAAACATTTAACTAACACGACACGCAATAAGATTTAATTTTTTCAAAGTACTTCTGTGACCTCTTCTACGGTAAGTGCTCTTAGAAGGGCTCTTGACGCAAGCGATGTAGGAAGACCTGCTTGAAGAGTATTTCTAATAGGCCAGCTGAAGAAGGCCTTACTTATCGGGACGTTTCATATAAAAAAGAAAATCTGTTTTTGATAATTGGGCTTTAGGTCCAAAATAATTAAAAAGAATGATCTTTTAAAATTTTTTGTAATATATTTTAATCGTCCAATATTTCGACGTCCATTGGATGTCATCTTCAGGGACTATATTTTAACAAATTAACAAAACTGCATAAAAACAAAACATTTTAATCACAACATTTAAAAAACACAAATGACTGAAAAACACAAAAAACACGAAAAAACTTCAAAAGGGACATAAAAAATATTGCACAAAAATATTGCACTTTCTTTTAAGCCCTTCGGTTGTCTAATCCAACTAAAAAAGAAAATAAGTTTGAAAGGAGGTGGTAAGGCCTTAATCTTACAAAGGAAGGCCAGCTAGAAGGCCTGCAAGCTCCTGCCCTTGCCTACTGGGTACCTTTTACAAAAGTTATATGCGCGTACACCCTATTGTTCACATGAGCAATCTACCATAACTTGTTGTTTTAACTCAGCGCACCTGTATAAAAATATATTAATACCTAGTGTAAGTACTGTGTATTTATGTCCAGTGTAAACTGAATTGAAATAATAACACATACAATATTTAATAAAATGGCTCACATACCTTTAACCAAATCCGAATATGGAATATTTCTCGACCAGTGACTTTCCTCGGAGTAGGGATAAGTCCAACATATTCGCTACACTTAAAACCGCGAGACACTTCAAGCTGATGCAATGAACTGGTGTCTACAAATTGTTATACAATTATCTATTGTATAATATAACTCATTACTGTTTCATGATCCGTTTAAAACCACTGCTCCCGATATTAATACATTTGTTACATTACCAACATGATCTTGTAAGTTTTACTTATATTTATATAACTGCATGTTGATCTACATTAGACGTCAAATCGCACATCATTTTATATACGCTTCTTCTAAAATTCATGTGATTTTTCCCCAGCTAACTTATGTTTTCTGTCTTTTGATACGCACATTTTCTCCACTAGAACGCTAAATTTAATAAGGGAGGACACATCTTTGCCATTGTGTGCTTCTACCCTATTTTTCAAAACAAATAACATTTTCTAATAAAGATATTGTTTTCTAAGTATTTACATTTCTTGTCATTACGTTTATTCTAAAATATCGATAACTCAATTTTACAGCCAACGTACAGTATATGGAGAATGTAACCCAGTTTACAATGAACGTCTTATTTATGTCTAGTCCTTTTGCCATAATGCTTTTCAGTAGCCTTTATAAAAAATTATTTTCCATATGCAAGCCAGTTACCTTAGTCTCATAGTTATATGTCTTTACAAAAATCTACCAAAATCATTAAAAATTATATTTTCAACAATAAAAATAAACTAGCAGGAAATGCAACCTCGGATTAATATCTGCTACACAAACACTCACATACTAATTAGCTTCATAAAAGTTTTTCCTTAATTAATAACAATCTCTTTGAACATACGAATAGAGGTCATGAGCCTTGCATCTCTTTCCTTGAACGTTGACAAAAAGTGTAAAATGCTTGCATTGATCGAAACATTATTTAACGCATTGTAAACGATTTCTAACAACTATACAGAGACCTATGATAAAAGTTAGCTAATGAACCCCTTATCCAAAAAAAAATCATTATATTAAAAGCACAACAACATCCATCTTCCTCCAGCTTAAGATTTTAATTTCTACCTTTATCTGCACTGCCAAATTACAATAAAACATTAACATACTACCAACACATATATCAACACACGGAATACAACTTAATTATTAACAGCCTTCTCAAGACTAAAGACAATATTAACAACATTACCTAACGACAAAATGAACTTTGTGGTGTACCTATTACGAACAACCTACAGCAGCAAAGCCATACATGAAAAACAAAACTGACTTTTTTCCATATTTTTAAGACATCTGAAGTAAATATCACGACACGAGGCTCACATTTGTTTTCGCCAGAATATTTACGAAATAGTATTAAGATACAAACTTCAACGACATTCAACGATGAAGATTTTTTGTTAAGACTAGTACTACCCTCTACGACATCATGTGTGTTCACACCGATACCTAACAGCATCCAATAGATAATAACTTCATCTAACAAATGACAGCCATTATACACAAAATGACAGCCTTTTTCACAAAATAACAACATCTATACTAAATAGCCGTATCGAACCAAAAATTTCCATTTTCTTTCTAATTTTTCTATACACGCCTTTAAAGAGAATCCTGTCATGATTTGCTAAAAAGAAATAAATCGTAGTAAAATCAAAATATCTGAAACATTTTTTACACATAGTCCTTGCTGACAACCGAAAGATTTACCCTATATATAGCTGTATGTGTATAGGGTACACTTTACAGGCCAATATGTTTTGTTAAGGCAGGGTGTCTTATGTATTTTTCAATATACAACATGAAATCCTATTAGGCACTATTTAATAAGTGTTTTTAAAACAATTAAATCCACGTTCATTTTATTTAAGGAATCAATTTATATCATTTCATTGGTATATAATGATGAACAAAACTATTATACAAATACACATTTTAAAAATTATGTATTCCTACACCGGACTTTCACAAGGTGCTGTTTCTGATTTATTTTTAAACAATTTAAAAGTTTGCGACTGTAATTTATCAACGCTTAATGTAATTTTGGGCTCAGGTTTTTCCCACTTAAATCAGCTCTTTTACTCACTTCAACATGTTATGCTCAATCATCCCAAAACTGTACGAAAACTCATTCATTCGCGTAGATCTTTACTAACGTTATTAAATTACTCTTCTAAATCACATTTTGACTAAGCAATGCTTGTAGATGATTTTATGCCATTGGTTGATGAAAATCCTCAGCTGAATTTAGCTATTTATTTCGGGTGGCCTCACACAAAAATATTTTTAAAATTGCATTTTCACAACGGCCACTTTAACAATTAGGACGAAATTTTGAATTTAAATTGAAGTGGACCACACCGGGTAATGCGAGACGCTATTGTGAGCAACGCCGACACCGCCGAAATCGGTAACTCTATCATTCTATCATCGTCCACAGCGTTCCATTCCTCTTTCTGTTAGTAATCCCATCCCCACATACAATACATACGAGTTTATATTTGTGTTATTAGGTACTTAGTTGAAAAAAAAAACAAAGACATCTAAAATAATTTTTCAAAATTTTATTTAATCAAATTATTTGAGCATTGCATTACCAAGGTTCCCTATTCATTTTTAAAAATATCAGTCATGGAACGTGCATCAGAGCAGCAGAAAAAATTTTTGAAGAATCGTGCTGTTGAACTAAAAACAAAAATTGAAGAGATCTCAGTGGAAAGTGAAGAAGAAAAAATAAAAAATGCTAGCAAGGAAGCTGAGGTAAGTCTTATAACTTGTACTTATAATATTTCTACAAATAAATTAAAAATGTGATTTCTAATAACTTTTATTACAGAATGAACTTCTACGCAGCGAATTAAAGAATATATATTTTGCAAAATCAATTTAAAAAAAAAATAATTTTTAAAAAAACAATGAATTTGATTTATTTTTATAATAGGTTAAGGTTATAAAGAAAATAGGGGCGGGCAGAACAACGTCTGCTGGATCAGCTAGTTTTAAATAAAACCAACATTTGCTCTAATTATTCTATTTTTAGAAGCATCCGGTTTTCTAAAAACGGATCTTCAAATCTTCAATTATTAACATTTTCCATTTTCTTTATAGCTGCAACCAAACAAGTGGACCAGATGACAAATTAAGGAATGTGCAGGATTCACTTTTCTTCAACTTTCCAGACAGGAACGAACTGAGTTAAAGGTACGTTCACTTATTTGGAATGCATGCATACATACATATGTACAACATACTTAAATATTAAATCTGCTCCCGCACTTAGCATTGTACACATCAGATCTGCTCTCTTACGAAAATTATGAGCAATTCTTCCTTTTAGCAAAATTTTCTGTTTGTTTCAAAATGGAATTTGGCTAAATGTAAAGTAGAAAAATTACTTTTAAGTATTGGGGAGGTTTTGTAACCTAGTGGATATTTAAAGCTCAGTTTAAGCTGTGTAAAAGAGTCAATTTTGCATCTAATCAACTCAATTGTTAACAAAATAACAAAAGCGTTTCTGTCCGTTACAAATAACACCGATAAACAGTTAGGCAGTAATGCGCACAATTCTTGCTACAGCTCTATCAGGTTTTTACATAGCGATGTCCACTTTGACCTTTCGACTTTCAATATATTCCCAATGTTGTTCGTTTCTGTAAATTTTAAAGTTCAAGGTTCAAATTTCTGGTTTACAGGCTTTTGTTAACATTCTTCTTTTCCGCAAATTACCTGTTGCCCATAACAATACATATTTTTGTAGTTTGGGCGCTTTTTATTAAAAAATTTTTCATATTTTTAATATGTGTAAACGCTAAGATCGATCTTTTTCGATTTATTAAAATCAAATTAAAACATCTGAAATTTTTTAAAAAATTATCCCTTGCAGCGCCGACGTTTCGAGGATTATTTGTCCTCTTCTTGAGGGCGTCAATTTATTAAAATAAAATATAAAAAATTTTTTGTTTCCATTAAAATCAACCAACAGAGATTTTGACATAGACATTTTTTTTTCTTTCAAATATGTGCTGAGAGTATCTTTAAGTACACTAGCTTACAAAATTACATATCTTGAGGGTTATGAACGATTAACTGAAAAAATTTCCCACAAAACAATAACCAGAAGTAATATTTTTGTACAGTTCACGGCACATCCACTGGCAGCAAGAATGCGCAAAATCGTGCGTGTGCATGCGAAATTCCGCGTGGATGACTGAATTTTGTTCAAGAATGTGTGATTTCCAAACAATTTCGAATGCCGAGCATGCGTGATCGATAGTGGATGGCTGTGTAATGTGCAAAATTCATTTAGAATATGAACTATGAACACCTTTGGGGTGTCATAGTTCTCGTAACATGTGTTAAACCTTAAGTTGTGGCAACACTAGAATTCGTGCGGAAAATGGTGAAAACTGAAAATAGAAGTTTGTGGTCAGAATTCATTGAAATTTACAAGTCTTTGCCAGAGTTATGAAAAATTAAAAGTGAAACGTAGAAAAATAGAAATCTCATAACGAAGTCATACGAATTTTTGGTTACAAAATCCAAAGAAATTGATGCCAACGCAAAACGCGAAATTGTTGTAAAAAAGTTAACACTTTCCTATAGAAGAAAGCTTAAAAATACAAATATAGCGAGAAATCTGGCGATGGCGCCGAAGACGTCTACCAACCAACGTTATTATATTTCCATCCCAGTACACTCTCGATTATATTTACTCTTAGATGACCATATCAGTGACACACCAGAGACCAGTGAAGGTTTTAATGCACAAGTTGCAAATGAAGAATGGGCTGCTGCTGCAAATGCTGACATCGCTATAGTACCAGCAGAAAGTGACGAAAACATCGAAAACCCTGCTGGAGCTGATAATTAATTTTAAAGACATTTGTTAAGAATATATGGTTCCGGTGGGGAATCATTCATTTCGAATTTTCAATAGTTAGAGTAAGTTTAATATTTTTCTGTATATATTTTAGGAGAAAAGTTTGATGGTGACAGTAAATTGATTTCAGTAATAATGATATACAGTATCTACCCATTGAATTCTGAGCGATTCAAAAAATTTAAAAATATTCAATTTTCTTCAAAGTAAAAAAATACTATAGAGATTTTTTTCTTTTCTTATTAAAACATGTTTTCAACGACGTTAGCTCAGCATACCTACATAAACAACCTGTAAACAAATTAATAATCAGTACTTTATCAACAAAACCTTTCATTATTAATTATAATCTGAAATCTACATGTTAGACGTCACCCCAATCTAAAACGCATTACTACGTGTGAAAAAAGTTTAGAGACATCAGGATATATTTTCAATAATTAAGTTAAAAAATTTTTTTTTTCTGCGATGATTTTCTTTGTTTTATATTATTTCCAAGTAAGCAACAAGAGTCAAATAAAAAACTTTCCCGTAAGAGCAAACAAGAAGACTAAGATCATTCGAAATTAGAGTAAAAAAAGTTTAGAAACGCAGTACATTTAGTTAATAGAAAAAAACATTTGACTCACGATAGATACGTTCTTCCGTAGTGGGAGACCAGAACAATGCAGATGTATCAGCTCCAAAAATATCTCCTAACCTAGAATAGTGTTTAACGTAGTTGCAAAATGAAGAATTCGTCCGACATTTATAACAGACTTAGTAAATTTTCTGTTTTATTTTTAAAGACATTAATTTTACCTTCTACAAGATCACCATACTCGTAATAATCGACGCAACTAGGCTGAAAATAAGCGACACTAACTTCCTAACAACGAAAATCCTTTTACTTCCACAAAACAAAGCAACCGGCTTCTTAATTCCATCGATCTATCCTCTTGCAAATCAATCGATTTACCTGATACTATACATAGTATATGTTTTTCAGTTACTCCTGCGAACCTTAACAAAAAAACACCACCACAACTTTTCCATTTTTTTAATGCCTATTATAGTGAGAAATTATTTCAACAAGTGAACTAAACATACAACCACACTACTCCCTACTACATTATTTTTCTACACTCTACCTCATTAGCACAGTCTTTTCAATTTCAGTAGAAAACTGCATCTTAAGTCACTTTAAAATTAAATAAAACAGAAAACGGCCTGTAAGAACCACATAAAAGATATTAAAATTAATCAAAAATACCGAATCTGTCCCCTTTCTATCTTCCTCAATATCCCAAGAGGCCGGTGTAGAAAAGTTGAGTGTATAAGATTACAGGATAAGATATACGGGAAAGAGAGTAATGTATTTTGGTGAAGGTAACCAACCAGAGTTGCCTTGCCAAAGCCCGTCCCTATGTCCGAAAATGTTCGAATTTAAGTCAATTTTGTTGATTTAATTAAAACTGCATAATATTATGGCTCAAAATGTATGCCTAATGATAGAACTCGAAGAGGCCTTAGTATGATACGTGGGGTTGCATTGTCGAAACCTGTCACAAAAATGGGTTGGCACAGGTTTTTTGGGTAATATTTTATTAATATATATATCAATGCTTGAAATGTGTGCTAAATGATAGAGCTCGAAAATCGTAAAAAGGATATATAGAGTTGCCTTGCCAAATCTGTTGTTGCCACCCATTTTTAGGGCAAATTTTTCTTATATGAGTGGCAACCCATGTTTGGGACAGGATTCGACAAAGCAACCATATATATTCTATTAAGGTTCATTGAACTCTATTATTAGGCATACACTTCAAGCTGTTATCATCATTAATGAAAATTAACCAAAAAAGCTGATCGAAACCTATGTTTGCGATTGAATTTAACAATGCAATCCTAGATATTATGTTTAGGCCTCTTCAAGTTCTATCATTCGACATACATTTTGAGCTGTAATATCATACATTTTTAATTAAATCAACAAAATTGGCCAAAATCGGTTATTTTCGGGCATTGGGGCGCGCTTTGGCAAGACAACCCTGGATCGTTAATTTCACAAATATGTATTACTCTCTTTCCCGTATATATTTTCCTGTAATCTTATACACTCAACTTTTCTACGGCGGGCTCTTGGGATATTAAGGAATATAGAAAGGGGGCAGATTTGGTATTTTTTAATACCTTTTATGTAAATACCGAACTGCAATTAATCCAAGCATACTTACAACTTCCTAAATATCAACCACCCATCTATTTCTTTTCATCCTCTAGATTTTAGAGACATAATTAATTTTCGTCACACAATCTAACATTTAATCTATTTAACAAAACAATAGGTGTGTGAACACCTTACAAACTTAAGCAACTTAAAGTATATGTATGTATATACGCCCATAGCAAGCTGTTTTTGAAAAAGCACACGCCATTTTTCAACGTCATAATCAAACATACAATTTACATACATGCACATTCAGATGCTTATAGTTTGTTTTTATTGACATACTATATACAGCTAACTCTTTTACTCCTGCAAGCCTTAAAAGTAAAGAGGCACCATAATTTTTTCAATACCTACTATACCGACTTACCGACACGTATATAATTGAAAAATAGCCATTATACTCACACTTGCATTATTCTTATTCACTCTTTCTTGTTACCACACTCTATCAAATTTCTGGAAAACTACGTGAACAACTATTGGCCCAGCAGTAGTAGAGTTCGAAAAACAAAACAAAAAAATCATTACAACAATCTGACAGTGAAATATTGTCAAACAAGCTCTTGTAAAATACAAAAAAAATAAATTGGACCGACAGCAGCTACCCGGAACGAGTTTCTGACACTCGTTACCTCTATTTTAACTCATGGAACGCTGCACGCTTGGATTTCTTCTGCGCTGCATGACGTGCGTTCGAAAATTTTTAATAACATCAGATCTAACAGAGACCCTACTTTTTGTAAAATGGGTTTTGTAGATAAAAAAATAAAGAACAAAATGTTATTTGTTCAAATTAATTCAAGTTGGAGGGACAGGATGTAAGAGCTATCTAATTGATATTATTTTTCACTTGTTCATATTATAAATTTTTTTTTAAATTTATTTCAAAAGGGCAGATATCAGCACCTTCACAAAAATAAGCTTAAAATCGTAAAATAATAATTTCTCTCTTCCTTTTTTCTGTTGACAAACACTTCTTCGCCCCATATTCCTCTCAATATTGTGCATTCATATATCATATCCTTTTATCCGTGTGTTTTCTAAGTTAAGAAAATTTTTTTAAAAAAAGACATTAAGAAAATAATTACGTTTTTTAATAGGCTTTGTTCACCACAAAGTTACTCGTGTTGTATCATTAATCGCAGTACTACTATTTTTGACACCCAGCGACACACAACTTGGTGTTGACCAACCTCATAATAATGTCGTCCTAAGTAAAAATGTGCATAGTTTACACTAAACAGACAAACAGGTTTTTGATTCGTAGATGTGATATTTTAAGTTATTTTATGGCATCATATAACACAAACTTCTATTAGGCCTTAGTTTTTAAGTGATACAAAGTGATAAATTAGGCTGTGAAATAAGGAGCGAAAACGAAGGGAAATGTATACGTGTAAGGACCAAACAATTTGGGGGAACCTTTCTCGGGTAATTTTTGTGAACGTAGCAAATGAGATAATAATAGGACGACCCCAATTAAATCTGTATTTTTAATATGGAAGCATTCTAATTGCGGGAGTGAGAATTCATAAGGCCGCACGCCATTTTCAACAAGACCTTATTCTTTCTTCCATGATATTAAATGACGAGACATGGAATAAGAAACAACCTGTCTTGTTCACAGGGCCAGAAAAACAGATAATTAAGAATTTGTGTACTTAAGTTCTATCATCTTGCTCCATATTTCAGGGTGAGAACGTCACGGGAATATCTCCAAAACAAGATCTAAAAACCCTTCCCAGAGTCTGAGTGTGTGCATATAATACTGATGTTTGTGTATATAAAATAAATGCACCCTACTCAAAAGCCTGCTTAATGGAAAATACATATTTTAGTGAATAATCAGCAAAGCAATCATAAGCCCGTAGGTCGGGTACAAAACTGTACAAAATATGTGATAAATATTTATATTTTTATTTTTCGCTTGTTCTAAGGTATTCATATCTTAAAACTTAGAACTAAAAATTAAGCATTTAATGTATGCTTTTGAAAGCCTAAGAGTCTCTAAAAAGCAAAACTACATGAATTTTTATGTATATAATGATGTGCTTCCGATATGAGATTGGTCCCTGACAAGGTGAAAACGCAGTACCATTGTAATTTGCTCTCCAAAAACTTTTGAAAGTATACCAATTTGTTAGTGAAAAATCATTTTTATGTCTGTATAATCAAAACTTTGTTTATAAAATTATTTAGATGAAATTATAAAAACATTTTATTGCACAATAACATTTTGTCAATCAGACACTTACCTTTTAAGCAGAAACGTGTGACAAAAAATATAAAAACATCAACAGTAAAAAACTATAAAAACATTAAAATAATAAAAAAAAATGTTTTAATTTGGTCTTGGGCTCTAGTAAGATTTGAGGGTGAATTTAGTGGAAAGTGTTGAAAATAATGAAGGTCGTGGAAAATAATTTTGTATGTTGAATTTATTGTACTGGCTACTATATTTTACCAAGTGGTAATTATTGTGGAAGTTAACATATGCCATATAGTGGTTGATGGCATATATATAAGGCTTTGGAGGTGATGAATGTTGTGAAACAATAAAAAATTGGGTTAGAAGCTGATAAAAGTAACAATATGGTGTAAATTGAACATTGGTGCAAAGAATTATATATAAAAGAACAATACTCCTAGATTTGTCGGTAATAGGAACGTACCGTAGATAAACGCAAAGTAAAACCAACGGTCTTAGAATCAGGAAAAATGCGATTTTGGACTTATGTTGCGCATAGGGGGTTTCACGAAGCTAAAATTCAATCAATCGGCTCTGCCTTTTTTATTAAATCGTGAACTGCGGTCGAAGGTTGCCCATGCTGTAGGATCTAAACATTTAGGCTGTGGTGCCACGGAAGTTGTAATTGTAGTGGTATGTATTTATAATCAAAATCATATTTTCAAGAATCGATGTTTCGAAAACCAAACGAGATAACAGTTTTTTTTATTTAACATTTTCGATATATTTTGACATGTTTTATCGAAAAACATCGTCAAATCGTGGCGCCACTGACATTGTAATCTTAATCAGTTGACTAATTGCAAAAAAATTGTTCGGTTAGGTTAGTACTTTTTTGTTCAGGTTCTTATTCCATGGCAACTCTAAATCGTGAAAAGACGTAAAAATATTATTTTATTTGCGATTTGAAGCAGTACATTAAAATTATATTAAAGTTAAAATCGTCCATTTCATATTAAAATTAACAACTACAAGTTAAGTTTAAATTCAATCAAAAGTGAAAATCGTCCATTTTATTTAAAATTTAGCAAATGCAACCATTTCAAAGGTAAGTGCTTTGAAGTTTTTAGTTCTTAAAAAATGTGTGGAAGAGGAAGTAGTCGCTGTAACGTTAATAGGAACATCGCGAAAGAAAAAAAGAAACTCTTAAGTGAATTAAAAAAAAAATATGAAACAACGACGAAGGAGATAGGGTGGAGATTCCTGAAAGTGTCCAGGATTCATTGAACGACACTAAGAATGTTGAGTGTGTTACTATGGGGGCACAAAATGAAGTTGAGTTAGACCAAGAAGGTCAAAACTTTGATAATGTTGATTTGGATGAACCATTTCAAAGCTTGAATCTACAACAAAAATTAATAAATTGGTAGAAGGAGAATAACCCCACTAGGTCGAGTGCAAACGCCCTACTAAAAATTTCAAACTCAAAAGGCTTCGATGTGCCAAATGATATACGGACTAAATATAAAAAAAATAACAAGAACTGTTACACCATGTACTTACTATCACTTGGGACTACTTAAGCAGTTGCAAAAAATATCAGCAGGACTACTTCCGGAACAGAATATTATGCTTGATATTGGAGTAGATGGCTTACCTCTTTTTAAGAGCAGCTCGCAAAGTCTTTGGCCGATAACTGGAGGAGTAATTGAAGTTGCTAAAATCAAAATATAGATATTTAATTGGAAATTAATTTAGCTGGTATTTTTTAGAAATTTATAATATACAACAATATTAAACTATAAAATATTTACTAAATTATTTTATTATATTGATTTACTTATAAAATATTTAATAATGGATGTAAACAGCATTCTTGCACTGAACGAAGATGGACTGAAAGACTAAGTTGCTTTTATTTTCTTTACTTTGTTTTATATGAAAGTATTATTGTTTGTAAATTCATCTCTTACTCTATCTGCTTTCTTGGTTTTGTTGTTCATTTCACGCTCACTGTTTATAACTCCGCTATTATTAGCGTCTCTGCTGTTGATTTTCTACTCTTTCATTAGCGTCTCTATGCTGTCGTTTTTGCTCTTTCATAAGCGTTGATTTTCTCCTCTTTCATAAGCGTCTCTATGCTGTTGATTTTCTCCTCTTTTTATTTATTTTCGCGTCTTCGTTGCTTGTTGTTAACGAAGAAGTTGAAGCTTCTTGATCTTTCTTGATTTCTGCAACCTGAGGAAGCTGTCGCTTTGTAGCTTACTACACACAAAATGAAGTTGAATCTTCTCGAAATTTCGAGGTTACTGCAACTTGGGGACGCTGTCGCTTTGTAGATTGATGCGTACCCAATTTTTTTTTTTATTACAATTTTAGTTTTTCAGTTGCACTCACTTAATTAATTGAAATTCACTTTAGTTTTATTATTTCAGTTTTACTCAGTATTTTAAGTTCACAGTTCTTTTGTCTTACATTTTATTTCCTCTTTAGTGTGTTTCTTTTTCTTACGATTTTATTTTAATTCTACTGCGACAATTTCCTCACACCGACTCACTCGATCGTGCGTTTTCAAAATTATCCTAGCGTCTAGTTCTTAGTTCCAGTGATGCCCACTTTGTTCTTTTGTCTGTTAAATCCTGTCCCACATATGTCAGTGTATTAAGTTCTAACCCACGAATGTCAGCGTGTCAAATAAATCCTATCCCACAAACATATGTAGGTAATTAAGTGTTAATTATGAAATAAACAATTATTTTGTAAGTGCATGTTTTTAATGAAAAAAATTAGTAATATTTTTCTGATATATATAATTTTTTAAATTGAATATGAATATTTATTAAGAATCATGAAATTTTTTTGTAGATTTATATTTTTGTGACTGCCGACAATTGTAAAAAAACCATTTAAAATTTAACTCTATATGGTGAGATTTGCAACGTATAGTGGGTTGAATGTCCACAAAGGTTTTAAAGTTAAATTGGCGAAATAGATTCACAAAACTCAGATGGAAGCAACACACGGTTACGACAAAAATGCAAATACCCCCAGGAACTATTTTGGATTTATAATCAAAACAAGGAATGACCAAAAGAAATATGAAACATAAATGCACTAAGGCTATTTTTACCAAAGAAGTACATTGGTTTGCCTTAAAGACGAGCTAATTTGGAATTGTGGCCAACTTTAGCGAAAAACAATCTACTTATACCATTTCAAAGACAACTAAGCAATTTTAGAAATCATCCAAAAAAAAAACTCAAATTTTTCATCCAAATACCAAATCCTCCAAAATTTTAAAATCGATGACCATTTCATAATTAGAACAAAATTTTGCGGATACAACAACCATCTCACCATTAGTAGGGCTAATTTGGAAAAATGAGAAACATACTCCACTACGAAACCCAACCGACTGCTAAATAAATGAGAAGGCTTTTCTTATTGCAAAGTTCATTAACATTTTACTTTTTGCAAAGCCTTTTAATTTTTTTAGCATTTCGTGAAATATAGGTAGTTTTTTTCTGCTGTCTTTTTTTCAAGCAGCCACCTTGTGTTTTTGCGCAAAAGCACAGTTATCAAATGTTGTATTATTACAAACCTTTGATTCTGGCATGGATCCGTCCCAACCAAAAAATCTGTATGATCCAGATTAGTCTGTTGGACACAAGCATCCAAAATTATTTTTCTTATGTTAGGCTGGTGTAGTGTTTTTCAAAAATACTTTTATGGACTTCGAAATGCTTTCGCAAATAGAAAAGAATTTTTCCGAAGGATTCCGCAGTAGCAGTTCAGTGTCGCGGTAATTTTTCATGTAAAGAAAACTTTCGGAATCGTAGGTTAACCCAGACAATTTCCGAAGATTATCTTCATATGAAAAATATTTCATATTTTTTGTCAATTTGGCTCCTAAGCCATAGCTTACAATATATCTCGCTACTCCTTTTTCCAAAACTGTCAATGGTTTTGAAACGGTTGCTGTTTCTTCCGAAGAAACATCACATAGTTGCATTGCATATGAGTGATCCAATTCGATATGTGAAACTCTTTCAGAAGATTCTGTTTCCACAATGCATTCATTTTCATCGAAATGCCAATCTAACATAAGATCATCATCATTTTCGCAATGTTTGTTGCGAATTTAATAATTGTACATTTGAATTTTCATGGACATAAGCCTAGCTGATAGACTTTCTACGTCTTTTACTGAGGGATTTGTACTCTTGCCTAGTTGCGATCTTAAAATGGAAAAATTGTTTTCAAGAGAGCCCTGGTTTAGTCTACCCAACATAACAAATGATATGTTCTTGCCTTCGAACATATCGCTTACAAGGCAAACCATTGAATCCAGGGTAAATATAATCCCGTTGATGCAAAGATTTTTGTTTATTCTCCCTTTTGGAAGAGTAAGCTTTCTCAAATATTCTTGCAATTTCCTTATTTTGGCAATCTTACCGCAGGTTCTGGTAACAGGGCGCTTATTAGAATTTTTATCGTATAGATCTTTGCTGTCGCAAAATCGTTGAAATTTTGAATGATGAAGGCCCTGGTAACTTCTGCATTTGCCTTATTTTCTTTACTACAAAATAAGTTGTTATTTGAGCAATAGTGAACACAAACAGCAAATGCAGTCCTACACGCCTGCGTCGCCAAATATACTCTCATTTTGTCAAACAACTTTGGATGCATGTGACTATCTGTCACTTTGGGAAGCAGCCTCAGTGACATAGATTTGTTAATATTGTATGCTTCGAACATAACTTTCCAACTCACTGTTTGGTTTTTTATGCCAATATCGCCACCTAACAAAGTATTTCGCATACTTTTGTACAAGTGGCAATAGTCAAATAAAACGTAGATTTTTTATTGTTAAAGACAAAATAGTTTCGACTGAAATTGTCCGTCAATTGTCTGAAAATAGCAGTGTTTGAGGACCCTTGGTCAGCTATAATTGCCTTTAAATTGAATTCAGCTTTTAAAACTGATCTATGTATCTCTCAACCGCATGAATTGACGGAAGATGGATATCCAAATCACTGTGACCTATTTGAAATCGAAAGTTAAAGAAAATAAATGTAGAATAAATGTTAAAAAACTTTGCAGAGTTTTATTTATTCAATTTGTTTTTATTTAATTATTGTTTGTTAAGTTTTACATTTTAGTTTTATACTTTAGTTGTACAGTTTTATATCCTAGTTTTATATTTTCACACACTTAAAATTGTTCGTCCGTGCTCCTTGCTGTCTTATCTCTGACTCTACTCTACTGTCTGTTCGTTTTAATTTTTAACCTACGCTTCGTTGTTTTCGGTTAATTTTCAGTGTTGCGCTATTTGTCTGTTTGTAAAGTGTTGTACTCTTTGTGGTTTTAAATCCCCTATGTTCTTTAATGTCCTCTTCCACTTCAAAGCTGTTTTCGTCTGTTTTGCCCCAATCCCACATTCAGCCAACTTGATGAGTCATTCGACCCGAATGATGGATTCCACTTTTTCATATTTTCGGCCACCGTATTTGTTTTTCTTGGTCCATCTCCATTACCAATTCTTTCAACGGAATATCGACCGTGATTATGTTTTTCAACTATTTTATATGGTCCGAAATACTTTGGGCTTAATTTAAGACCTGATCCATATTGAGTACGCTTGACTGCAACTAGCTCATTTATGGTGTACTCCGTTTCAAAAACTCTCTTCTTGTATGATTTTTGATTTTCAGCTTGAATTTGTTCTATGTTATTTCGCGCTTCTTCTCTTATTTGGTCTCGTTCTTCTTCCAACTCTTGTACAGAAGCATCTTCCATTAAACTACGGATATCAGGATTATCTGGCCTACGCATATTTAGACCGGTAAGAATTTTAAAAGGTGATAATTTAGTACTTCGAGGAGGTGTTCTATTTATTGTCTGCTGCATTCTATCAACATGCTTATACCAATTCTGCGGGTTCTCGATGCAGAGTTTAGTCAATAAGGGAATTACGATTTTATGAATTCGCTCCACTTGTCCGTTGCCGCGAGGAACTCCAGTAGTATTCAATAAATGTGGAATTTTTTGACTCTCGCAATAATCTTTAAAAGCATGTGAAGTAAACGCTGTACCTCTATCCGATATGATTCTTGCAGGATTTCCAAATACTGCGGCCTGCTTGCGTAATCGATTATTGACCTCACTGGTTCCCGTACCATTCGTTGGATATAGCCATACGAATTTCGAAAAGGCATCCACAATAACTAAAATGTGGTTATAATTTTTACGCGTGTTCTCCATCGGCCCGACATGATCAATATGATACGTACCCAATGGCTTGTCTGCTTTATTTATTGGATTCAATAGTCCCTCTCTTTTCCCTACATTAGCCTCAGCTATAATGCACTCGTAACAACTTTTTACTATAGTTGTTACTTTTGCTGTCAAATTTGGTATATAGTACGTCTTTTCCAGTAAATCTTGCGTCTTTTTTACTGCGAAATGACCTTGACGATGAGCTATTGTTATTATTTCTTGATCCATAGCAGACGGGATTGCCAAAAGCTCCTTATTGGGATCTTTGTGTAAAATGTCGTACTTCATAAAAAAGTCCTCGTTATTATCTTTCTCAATAATCTTTCTCAATGCTTTTGTCCATGCGTCTTGTAACTGTGCTTCTTTGATGCGATGCTGCAGCGACTCTTCAGTCATCAGGCAAAATACTCGGCTCAGTGCGTCCACGTGCCTCATCTGCGTTCCTGACCGATGATCTATTTCGTACTTAAAATCTTGTAGGAACAATGCCCACCTGGAAACTCTTGAAGGTACATCATCTTTTTCATTGTCATAGAGAGGCGTTACAGTCGGTGACTATTTTTATTTCCATACCGATAACATATACTCTCCACTTTTTAAGAGCTTCTATAATAGCTAGCACCTCCAATTCGTAGGAGTGGTATTTTTGCTCGCAAGATGTTGTTTTCCTGGTCATGAACTCGACTGGATGTAGCTGATGGTCATCTTTATCTTTTTGTAACAACACTGCCCCATAACTATGCATACTGGCATCTGCGTGGATCTCGGTCAATGCTGTAGGATCAAATAATTTTAAGACAGGAGCGCCGACTTGCATCTTTTAACTGATTGAAAGCAATCCTCTATTTTAAACTTAGCATTCTTTTTAAGTAAATCTGAGAGTGGTTTTGCAATAAGTGCAAAATTAGGAATAAATTTTCTAAAATACGAACTAAGGTCCAAGAATCGTTGAAACGATTTCTTGTCCTTTGGAAATGGAAAATTCCGAACTGCTCTTGTTTTTTCGTCCGATGGTTTTACTGTCGAATTTTCCACTATATATCCTAAAAATGTAACTTTGTTCATCAAAAACTGACTTTTTCCCCACCTTATTTTCAGGCCAAACGACTCTGCAACCGATAAAAGCATTTTTATACCCTACACGGAGGGTATATTCACTTTGTCATTCCGTTTGTAACTCATAGAAGGGGGCGTGGCAGGTATGGAAAAGTATACATATTCTTGATCAGCATCACCACCTGAGTCGATATAGCTATGTCCGTCTGTCTGTCTGTCTGTCTGTCTGTTGAAATCAGGTTTACGCGAAAACTAAGCAAGCTAATTGATTCAAATTTGGCACACAGGTCACACCTTCTTGCAAGCTGTTAACATATACAAATGGGCGAAATCGGTTCACGGCCACGCCTTCCGCCCATGCTCTATGTAAATATACCCAAGTCCATTTTGAAAAAAGTTGCTGCGATTTTCATGAAACTTGCTGATTTGGTGAAGATAAGAACAAAATTAGGATCAGGCTAGGTTTTAAGTTTGCAAGGGCTCTTAAAGGGGCGTGGCACAGCCCTATATTTTAACTTTTATAACGCCATAGCTCGTAAGCCGTGCAAGATATTGTGATGAAATTCGGTACACGAATGCAGATCTTATAAATCTTGAATTGTGCATAAAATGGGCAGAATTGTAAAAGTGGGCGTGGCATTTTTTAGCAATTGAAAATTTGGATTTCGTATATCAAATTGGCACATAAGATTTTCATAAAAATTTTGGGGATGATACCACTAAAAGTAGTCATCAATACAAGTTTTGTTAATATTCTGGAAAATTTCGTTGAAGGGCGTGACACAGCCTACAATATTTATAAACGTTATAAAAAAAGAACTAACACCGCAATCGCTATGAAATTTAATAAGGTGCCTTCTTGCAAAATTTTGGCACAATAGTGCCGGTGGGTGCGGCACCTCCCATATGAACAAAATACGTTTAATGCTATAGATAGTGTGCTATGAGAGTAATCTTCATAAAATTTTGAGTGGAGGTGTCGGTTACTATAAGCTTTGAAATCAAATGAAACATGACAAGATTGCATCAGTGGGCGTGGCACCTCCCTCATTAACACAAAGCTATAAGTGTTGTTTTAAGTGAACTATTGGAGCAATTGATCTAAATTTGATGTAAGTTTACTGGGTATTAGGTACATATGAATCAAAAGCTTTTGAAATAGAAACAGTGGGCGTGGCACCTCTCATACAATTAAAATACCTTAAGTGGCATAACTATCGAAATATATGAGCAATCATACTGAAATTTGGTGTAAGAGGTTTGTTTATGGAAGGCTATTTTTGGATCAAAATCGGACTGTATTGTACAAGTGGGTGTGTCACCGCCCTAAATTTTAAGAATAATTACGGCACATATCGCAAACTTTACAAGCTATTGTACTAAAATTTGGTTTGTGCATGTCAATCACGAATATCATTTATTGAAGCAAAAGTGGGCGGAATTGGAGAAGTGGGCGTGACATATTTCGTGTTTTACATTTCTATTTTTGTTTTAACATTTCCCTTATTTTTTCGACATTTTCAACCTTTTCCCATTCAATTTCATTCGACATTTTCTTCGACTTTTTTATTAATTTTTCAGCATTTTTCATATTTTTCGACTTATTCAATTTCTTTCAACTTTTTTCAATGGTTTTTATATATTTTCAGCATTTTCAGTTTTTTCCAACAATTTTCAACATTTTTGAACCTTTTTACATTATTTTCGACTTATTCAACCTCTTCAACAATTTTTAACATCTATTTAAAAAGCACTTTCAATGCAGTGTAGGGTATGTGACTTTGGCCTGGACGAAGGTAACACCTTTACTAGTTAATTTTAAAATACCCTTATTCTCGTCTTTTGATGGTATGATGATGTCGTCCATACCGGCTTATCCGGTGTATCGGAACGTGCAAGTTGTAATTGCTGAACAATATTAGGTTACAATTATAAGTGCGATTGTGTATTATAAGTCATTACACTAATTGTGTTATATAAGAGGTTCACAACCTGTTAATGCAGTTGATTGTTCGATAGGAGACTGTTGATGTCGGTTTTAAATTAGGGCTAACTATATTGATAAAAATTTTAATTAGAACTGACCGTGCTAAAGAGATAGGTTTTGGTGTTTATGCTCACGATAAGCGAAGGATACTTTTAATATTCGTTTATGTTCTCATAAGTTTGAGAGGAAAATTATTAAGTGTGCATTTGGTATTTTATGTCTATAATAAGTCAATTAAAAATCCTTCAAGATAAAAATTCTTTGGCCATGAGTGGATTGAATTTAGTGATTATTTGTTTGGATCCCAATGGTCCAGAAGGCAAACAACGAGATATATTCCGATGAGAATTTCAATTATATAGGATAATCCTTCAGTTGAAGGAAACAATCTTTTAAAATAAAGCAGCTTCCTCATAACCAGAAAAATTTTTTTAAAAGGAAACTTATATGCATCCTATTTAAGTGAAATTGTTTGATTGAAGAAGTTTTCCATAAATCTTATTTGAGTGAAGTTGTTTGATTAACAAATTTTTGAGTAAAAAAATTTTTCAATTAAAGAATTTTTATAAATATATTATAAAGAATATTATTATTAAACATTGCTGTTAACGCTATCATTTATAAAGTTGGTATCAAATTTTTCAAAATGGAGTCTAAAAATCTGCTGGCTGATAAGGATATTGATAAATATCTGGTAGAGATCGTGGCACGGTATGAAAGAGGTGAGGAAGTAGAGTTGGGTGGGTTAAGGAGCGTTCGTTTTTCAGATGTCCATGTAGGCGATAGTATTATGCAAGATGGATTATCATCTGTTGCAACCCTGTCAGAAGATGAATCTTTTGTAAGGGGCTGTGGTATGCATTCTGATGCTGCGTCATCGCAGGCTAATGTTGCCAACTTTAATGTTGAGGATGTTGAACAGTTTGTGGCTGTTGATGTTGGTGGTGCTGGTACTGGTGGATGATCAAAGCTTGACCGATGTTGTTTTGATCAATTTCCTTGCTCATCTCTAAGAATTGTGTGCTGCATCTAATGTGGACAGTGTAGTGGCGGATGTACAACCGGTGTATGCTCATGTCTGTTCAGACGAGGGTTCAGTTAATAATGGTGCTTCGTCAGTAGAAGGGCCTGCAGTTGTTTTCCACATGGTCATGTCAAGTACTATTAATGAAACGTCGTTAGGTGATGGTGCTGTAATACAAGGTGTTGTGGATGATTCGATGTGTGTGGATGATGACAATGTTGTTGGTAGGACGGATGTGAGTGATTCAGATGATTTGGTTACCGTGTTGAGTGAGAACTCCCATGAGACTGGAAAGGATCTTTCTCATGTGGTTGACCCGCAGGTACTCATTGGTGCTCAAGTTGTTCAGTCAGGTGATGTAATGTTCGTGAGGGATGTCACATTGGCCGTGGATGAGGATGGCATTGTCAGTCAATTTGTGGGTGAGAGGGTAAATGTGGAAGCAGGTATAGTTGTGAGCATCCATAAAGGTTCTGAAGAAAAAGTGCCTATGGAGGTATGTGTGAACGCTTGTGATTCAGATAACCGAGGTGTTCTGTTATGAAGTAAGCTCTCAAACAATATGATAGACATGTTGCGTGGTGTGAGTGACAATTATATCATTTCCGCTGTGACACTGCCTAAGGCGGTGCCAGGTGGATTTAAGAATTTAAGATAGAGAAGTAGAGGTGTTGCTAAGTTATGGTCCAAAATTGGTGCCGCACAGTGTGCCTACGTTTTTGAATGTAATAGATCTAATCACGCATTTTGCGATTCGGTATAATCATATTTATACCGGTGTCGGCGATTTTAACTTGATTTTCGGAGAAGTATTAAATGAATATTTTTATGTGTTGAGTGAAGTTATTACAGCAAAAAAGCATAACACTGTGGTGGAACGCATGTTTCATGGCATGTTAAAAAAAGGTTAGAGGTTTGCTGTCGGATAATCGAAACGTTTGTATAGTTCAGTCGGATAAAAGTAGATGTACTTCTTTAATGTATAAGTCGGATTATGTGTCTGAAATGTACAAATGGATTGAGAAATGTGTTAAAGTTGGTACATACGTATTGTACATATACCGGTCATTCGTGCTAATTATAGGGCCGTGAGTAAGAAATTACAAGTTTGTTACAGGGAAAGTGTTGTGAAGCTTTTTTCTTTTAAAAAATATGCTTCTCTAAGTGATTTTGACAAAGGTGTGGTGCGGTTCCCTAGCCTATATGGTGTGGTTAAGGACCATAAGGAGGGTAATGCCGGCCCATAGTGAGTACTTTAAATTGGTACACATACCCTATGCAACAGATAATTGCAGAGGTGTTAAGCAATGTTTTAAAGGCGAATCTTTCGAATCATAATGTTAAGAATAAAAACGATGTGGTGGCTGAGTTGCATACTGTTGCTATGTGTGATGGTTGGGTATTCGTGAAATTTCATGTTCATGATATGAACACCAGCATGAATAAAGTTGAGATATTTCGTGTGCTTGATTTAATAGTGCATACAATTTGGTTCAGGGAAAGGTGTACTATTCCTCCTGATTTATTGTTGTCGTGTGTGAGGTTTTCCTTTGATGTAGCGAACTTTTATACTATTGATGGTGAAGTATATAGGCAGATGAGGGTCTTGCCACAGGGTGCCTGCGATTCTGGGTTACTGGCCACAGTTTTGTTGGATTATTATATGGATGTTTACAGTCTGGAGTTATTTGGTTGGAATACGATTGTATTCTGGTGGAAATACATTGATGATTTCTTTTTGTATATTCATCAAGATCATATTAACAATTTTAAAAATGTATTCAACCGTCGTATCGCCTTAACGTTGACTCTTGAAGAAGAGGAATTGAACGGTGCTTTACATAAAATATCGTTCTTGGATGTGTTGATTTGGCGGCGTAAAGATAAAATATTCACCAGTATGTATAAAAAGGAGTGTGCATCACAGCGGATGATGCATTATTTCTCCAATTATAAACGATCTTCCCATAATAGCACTATTGTCGCCTTTTTGCAGAAAATTTTAAATAGAACTAGTAATCTGTTCTTAGGTAAAGATATAGATGATTTAATGGTAAAATGTCGCGATAATGAATATCCCCACTTACTATTGCACGAGCTATTTTTACGTACTATAAAACGAGAAATATTAAAGTTGAAAAAAATGTTAGATACGCGTAGCTATGGGCTTGTTGTAGAAAGAACTAAGGAGTCGATCGAGTTGCGTGTAGATATTTTGCAAAGTTATGCTGCACGATTTAAGTATAAGACTTCTGGTGACGATGTTCTTGAAGCAGTTAGGTCAAATAAACGCGTTTATAGGGGAACCTTGTGTAAGCCCATATATTACGTGTGCGAAGAGTTAAAGAGTTTTTGGTTAAAATTTTTGCACGGTATAATCTAGGTTATCCTTCCTTTTCAAAGTCAGACACATTATTCAAATTGTTGAAAATGTCATTAAAAACGTTGGATACGAACCAGGCGCCCCTGTCCTGAAAGAACCAGTTTACGTGGCTGTTTGTGATATGTGTTAGATGCATTTCTGCTTAGTACCAAGGCTATAGTTTTAAGTGCAGCACTGAGTGATCCCCAGACTTCAATTTCAAAACATTCTAACGCGTATAAACTTTATGATTATGGTTTTATATTCTACCTCTCAGCCAATTATTTACCTTTGAACGTCTTGCAATATGTGTATAGGGTGCTGTTTGACACCTTAGGGATTGTGTGTGCCGATGAGGCTGTATTGTCCTTAGTGCCTAGATATATTCGTGTTGTGGCTGATCGTAGCATTAGTGCTGTTTTGCGTTCTAAAACACAATATTTAGCGTATAGTTGTCTTATATTTTGAGCTGTTAGGATAATTGTTTTTAGGGAATTTTCCATGGGTTATGTGGTTCATTGAACAGGATGGATGTGTTTTTAAATGTGAAACTGTTCATCAGTCAGCATTCCAGAAAACAATTAAGTAATGACCAATGTGCTATAACAAGATCTCGTAAGAGTGTTATGTTTGTGGAAATCAATGCTCACCATTTTGAAAAATTGATACTTTACTTGATTTCGTGAATTTATAAATTATTTACTAATTAATAATTAGAAAAGTTCCGATTAACCATTATATTAACCAATGCATGTACTTAATTGAGATTCTAAATAGGTTTAAATGTGAATTATATACTGCTCGCTTTGTACACAGGTCTGTTTTTTCGAGGATCCTTAGAAAGGAATTTTTTGAAGGATCTCCCCGGAATACTGCTCAAGAATTTATAAGGAAGTTTACCAAAAACTCTCTTCAGAAAAAACATACATCCATCACAGCACTTTTTTTTGAAATACTTGTTTTTTTTAAAAAATAAATCCTCCAAAAAAGTTGTTATTTTTAAAAAAAATTTTTTAAAAGATCCCATTAACAAATTCCTAACAACATTTTACGAGCCTATCATTATATAAGACTCAATGACCGAAATAAATTGGGTTGCAAAGTAATCATTGTGTGTATAAGTTCCGAAAAGATTCCTCAAAAAAATCCTTCAGGTCTTTCAAGTATGTAAGGCTCCATAGTGAAGAGGTTTTTCTCGACGGTGTTTTGAGTTGTCCACACCAGATACGGGTTAGTATCATTACTTATGTTTTTGCTTCGTCAATGAAACGAGTTAATGTTGTTTGGGCAAAGCAAGAACCTTTTGCGTTTTTCATTAAACAGGTAATTAGGAGGCCTAGTGCTTGGTGGGAGGACCTTTCTTGGTCATTCTTGTGGACACAGTAAACTAGATTGTAATTGGACTGCACCAATTAAATATGTAATTTTGGTGTGTGGGCATTTATGAAATGGGATTGGTGAACTCACAATTGCAGGGCCACGCGCCATATTTGTAAAACTACACCATTTTCCTTCTTCCATGGCAACAATCATTTTTGTGCTGTGTAATAAGGAAATCATTTTGTCTAAGTCTTAGGATCAGTAAACAGACAGCTAGGAAAATGTATACGAGTTAGAGCCGACCAATTTTGGAAGGAACTCTCTCGTATCATTTTCATTAAGACACTATTTTTTCTTCCATAATATTAAATAATGAGATATGGAATAAGGAATAACCTGTCTTGTTCATAGGGCGAGAAAAATAGATAGCTAGGATACGAATACGAGTGTTTTAAAATTCTATGATCTTAATGTCCAAAAACAGAATATGAGATACGAGTAATCATTAACTTTCCTCGAGATAAGTCCAACATATTCGTTGAAACATTAAAAGGATTTCTTCTTTTGAGGGTTTTCTTTTAAGCAATTTTTACACAATTTTTCAGTGTTTTCCCCGTAATGATCACTAAACAAATCAAAAATTTTGCATCACATTTTTCAAATTCTCATTATTCATGCATTCATGTAAATGGAGCCCAGCCCTAAATTCATTTTTAAACAAAAACATTTACATCAACATCTACACAGAGCTACACAAAAAAAAAAATCCACATTTCTTAAATATTAAACAGTCAATGTTCAGACATTAATGATTCTTACCATGAAATATCAGAAACCACCATAAATATTAAATTTAAGGAAATTGAGTGGAACAAAAAATTAGCTCAGTCCTAAATGACCTCATCTTTAAAACAAAGCTCTTTGCATGAACATCCATACAGAAATTAAAATGTTCTACATTTTTTAAACAAACAAAAAGCATTATTCGTAAATGTCAAAAATGAGGAAATAGAATTAAACCAAAAAATGCCGCCTCTATCAAATCGCCATAATAAGGTTTATAATTTATATTATTATATTTTTATATATATATATATAAATTTCAGCTAGTTTTCTTATTGTTGGAGTAAGACGCATCTTAAATTGAACTATTTCTGTTTTCGTGTTGGGCTCAAGACGCAATTCAAATCGAGTTATTTCGGCTTTGTCTTGGATTAAGACACATTATATTTTAGGATAACATTTCAAGAATATTTTACTTCTATCTCGCGATATATTATTGGAACTAAAAAAAAATATGTACATATGTTTATGTGCTAAAAAAAAAATCCTCAGTCAATTGCTTATATTTTCTTAAATAGGCCACTTCGAAACCCAAAATGCTAATTTTTTTAATGAAATTTTGTTATTTAGATAGTGGTATGTACTAGAAATTAAAATGTGAGATTATTTGTTTCTTGTTGTTGTTATAGGCAATTAAAAATCGGTCACCAATTATTTTCAAAAGCTTAAATCTTTTGAACGGATACGACAATTTTTATAAAATTAACGGTATTCGATTTATATTGAAATAGAGTATAAGCGAAATTTTTTTCAACTATATATAGTGTATTTTCCAATGCTTAAAATGTGTTTATTTATTAAATGTTGATGAAAAACGGCCTTTCCTGTCCGATCGATGCAAATGTTAAAAATATTATGGTACAATATTTTGTTGAGAAAAAACATAATTTTATTTATATTTTGTAAGTGTATTCTGTGAGTCGGAAAAATCTTGAAATATACAAATATTTTAAATAGCAATTGACCCCACCCCTCAAAATGGCCAAAAACCACCCTCACAATGGGGGAATCGCATATTTTATGTCTTCCATCTATAAAATATTTGTCACCATTTCCTTTTCGAGGATGCAGAATACGATGGCGGTGTTTAAAATTCTATTGGAGTTGGCCCCACTGCCGAAGTGGCCAAAACAACTGATAGGGCTCATGCATTCAAACCCTTCGCACATATTTTCTTCCTCACAAGAAATATTTCGATGAAATGAAATGCAATCGTCCATAACCGATTTTTTTTGTGAAATGTAACACATACCTGAAGTTATTGTTAATTTTATTTATATTATCTTAAGTTGAATTGAAGCTCCTTTTACTTAAAGAGTTATTTTACTATTTTATGTTGTAAATTAAATAAAAAATATAACCTGTTAATTAAAACTGAAAGATATTTATTAAATTTTTCTGGTTCTAATTTTGGGCTCTTGGGGTAAGGTCAGTAAAACACCCTAGTAGCATCCAGCTTACAAGAAAGTGATGTATTTAAAATAGCTTTATATCAAAATTAATAAGATACTTCGCACTTGTAGCGAACAAGACATAAAATCATGATATAGAGACCGCATGTCTCTGATGTCTTAATACTGTAGCCATATAAGTCAGTTGAAAAACATGACGACTCCTGTTTTCAGAGCAACATGAGATAGGGCACATTATTGCCCATTTTATGTTACTTTACCAAAACAAATGTGAGAAAGATATGATTCGTCTTTGACATTTAATATAATTTATGATAGGTAGCACGCAGGACTATGTATCGCTGGAACATGGCTTCGAGACTGACTTTGCAAATTTGTAAATTGTAAGCAAAAATTTAATTTGATAATAACATTAAATTGAAATTAGAGTAAGATTTTACAATTTCGTATTAAATAATTTGATAATAAAATTGTAAATAATAAAGTTCTACAAGACACGCGGAATTCTTTTTAACTGTTTTAAGGTGACTTTTAAACAGCTCAGAAAGATACTTTACCGAGTCTCTTAAAAGATAAAAAAGAAGGATAAATGTCTTTGTACTTCATACGCCAAATGGCTCTTATGAGCCCCTATAAAGAATTTATAAATATAATATGTTGTCTTTATACCTGTCTTTAAAAGGGCTGTAAAATAAGCTATAAAACATTTTTTTGCTACTGGGGTACATATCTACTTTTTTCGACGCTAAATTGAATAATTTAGTCAACTATCCGGGATTCTTTTAATTGATCCGTTGGATCGAATAAGCGGGCCCGCTATGTTGGTTCCCCGGTTAATAGATCCAAATATTTTGCGCCGTTCAACGATCAACTAAGCGGAGTCTACTGTATACTTATGGCTAACATGTTTTCATTGGCTCTACTTACTAATTAAACGTTAAATTTGGTACGTAAAAATCCTCACATTATAGGAATCCTCAAATTTTAAGAGCATTTATCCTGCAATTAGAATCATAGGAAATTAAAGTATACCCTTTGGGATCATACTAATATGTTAAACGAACTGAAATGTAGCAAGGGGTTTTAAGAATAAAAATGAAAATATTAAGCATTCTGAAATGAATATATTTGATTTTACAAGCATTTAAAGCTAAGATGTATGATTTGCAATGTAAATTGAAACATTGAGAATGAAAGCGAGAGAATAAAATTTGAATTGATTTCAGCCATTTTAGGCTCAAAATTTTTAGAATATTCAGGAGTACCATCTCTGAAAATTTCATGAAATGGGGTGAAAAAACATGGATAAAATTTTCAGGGATGGTACTCCTATATGTTTTGCAAATTTTGAGCCTAAAAAAACTGAAATCGATGATGGAGTATTTGGGAAAGTGATGTTTTCTTGGAAGGTCAATTTTTTTATCTTTTACCACATAAAAACCGTTCAGACCTTCATTTATTCAGATTTGCAGTTCTTTTGTCATCTACTAGTACACAACTACATAAAAATAATATAAAAGCTAATTTGAATTGTGTTGGTTTGTTTATATTCATCAATGAATTTTTTTGTTTTACTTACGAGTTTTTTTTAACACAATTTGAAACTTTTTTTTTAAGCAATAATACTGGTCAAAAAAATTTTATCGATTTTTATATATCTTCTACATGATAGACCAATCACTGAAAAAAGTTTCAGCCTATTTGAAAAACATGAGGGTAATGATAGGCCCATTATTGATGGAATGACCCCTATGCAAGAATAATTTTTTTTTATCTACGTATACCTCTAATATAAAATAAATCTGCATTTTAGACGCGATGATAAATAATCACTCACTTTTGATGTGTTGATAAGTTTCTAGTCATCACTGGAATATTGTTGATGTGGTAGATATAACTGGGATACTAAGACGTTGTTTATGCTCGTACGGTCAGTCTGGTCGTTATATAAAGGGTGTTTCTAGTTCTGGCTGATGCAAATGTGTTATTTATTGACTAGTCAGGCCGTTAATTTGCAGACTTATTTTAGTTCTCTCTGATGATATTATGATTTTCCTCCATTGTGAGACATGATCCTGGGCTTCTTCAATGCAGACAGGGACAACCTGCCACCCATTTAAATATTCACATGGGATTTTATTTTTCCAAAATTCAAATTATCATTTTTAGTCTATCCAATGTTTAATGTGCCTACCAGGGTGCTATGGTTCATTCAGAAAAAACTTGTTTTCGGTGAAACACATACTCAGAGAGCATGAGAATGCCAATGGACTGACCCAATGAGCACAGGCTGCATCCTCTTGAGTCAGCCCAATCCCACCCCACAAGCCCTCCGGCAGGCGTTAGGGGTGCAGTGCCGTAGACTCAAAACAGACGATGAATCCCCCTTGCACATCACGCGCCTTTTCGCATCTGTTGTATTAAAATAAAACCGATAAACATAAAGAATTTAAGTAACATCCAAATAAGAATCAGCGATATTTCTCATTAAATTAAGAGTCTTACAATAATTTCGAAATCCAAAGACTCTCTCATATATCACATAGTTTTTTCACCGTTGATTAGTATATACTCGTACCAACCGAATAGGAGCCCATTGCGAAATTCACAATCAGGGAATAGTTCAACTGATTCGTCAATATATTTTAGCCGCACAGAAGTGAAATGTTTCCTAAACATTACGACTATCAATCAATAACCCTAAAAACAAAACGTTGTTTTGAATTTGATAGGCAATAATATTTATTATAATCTCAATGCAAACTGGATAAAATAACCTATTTTATTAACTATTTTCAACTTATTTATTTTAATGGGAAGATATCTATATTTCATACAAACCACATATACATATTGTATCCTGGTCAAAGTCAACGTTTCTGACGAGAAAGTTTTATGGACAATATATACCCGCAACGACCACCTTTTAAGGCCTTAGGTGTGCATAGATTATCTTCAACTCTGTAGCGTCCCTTAGGTAGGACATTCTATTGCAAAAACTTCAACTTAATTAAAAGGGTTACCTTACAATATTACTCCATCACCATTACTGGCCCATTATTAAGTTTAAGCATTACTAATACCCATTAACTGACCCGTACACTATACAATTTTGATCAATATTTTCAAATCTGGAATCCCGGGTATCACTTCCAAAGTTTTAAAAATATATATAGGAATAAACATTACAAAAAAAACTTAAAACTCAATATTCAGTGACTAAAATCACAATGGTCATTTGATTAAATGAAATTAGAAAGCTTACAGACCTATACCTAAGCTGATGAGGGAGAAGATGGAACCTACACACGCGACCACCCACACTGTGCTGTCCGAATCCAAATTAGAGACAACACCCACTATCGAATCCGTCATTTTAACCATTTATATTCAAAGGTAAGTTAAAAAGTCTAAATACCATAGAGTTGAAAGCAGCTTTTTTATATTGTGATGGACAACACGAATCACCAAGGATAAATCTAGGAACATTGGTTGGTTTTCTATAAGCCGCAAAGAACAACTTATTATCAGCATCGCTGTTGAAAATAACGTCTAAAAAATTTAATTGTTTTTAATTTTTCTAATTCATATGTGAATTTATTTGTTGGCCACATTGAGTTCAAAAGATTTAATATATCATGTAATTTATTTAAATTAATGGCTGCGAATATATCGTCAACGTATCTAAGCCAAATCTTTGGTAGCATTCTTTAAGACTCCACATCATATTCAAATCTTGCCATGAATAATTCTGCTAAAAATGGAGACAAAGAATTCTGTATTGTTGTAAAGTTGAAACAATTGTACTTCATGCACAAATTGGCCGCTTTAAAATACATTTCTGTTTTCTTTTCATCGTTTTTTCTTTCATTCAGCCATTCTTTAAAGAAAATTAAAGTTTAATGTATAGGGATGCTAGAAAACAGAGCAACAACATCAAAAGTCACTAATACCCATACCACGAAATCCATGGTTTTTTACAATTTTACTGAAACTTTGACGGTATTTTTAAATTCCGAAACTAATGATTTGGAAATTCTTCCCGTTGGAGCATTAATCGATTTAATCTTTAAAATTTGAATGTTTTTCTTATGGTCAATTGTGCGCCTTATCCGCAGTGACGGACTTAGGCTTACTGCTGCCCTAGGCCCTGTTCGATGTGCCGCCCTTTTTAAAAAAAAAATATCATTAATTTTGATCCAAAATTTTTATTTAAATAGAATTTTTTAATATAACTAATAAACATTACAAATAAATAAATTATACACTTCAGACCGATAAATAATAAATATTTTTTTTAATATAAATAAATTTGATAACTTCATTTTCGTGGCTTTGGTCCGCGCAAAAACGTCGATTATATCGTCATAACTAATTTCTTGGACTAGTTGAGCTTCAATGGAATGTAATGCAAGAGCATTAAGTTTATCTTGACCCATGCTTGCACGTAAATAGATTTTTACCCTTTTTAGAGCAGAAAAATACCTTTTTCCTGAACAATTCATTCCCGGAATACTCTAAAAAAAAAGAAAAGCAATGTTCACATTAGAATAAACGTCTCGAAGACTCCGTGAATGCAATACATTGCATATTTTTTATGTCGAGCGTACATCTTCTGTATTTGCAAAGGAATCTTCGAGTTGACAATGTAAATGAATACCTTCATTGCCTAACGTCTCTTCCAAATAGTCAGGATACTTGCGTACTAGTTGATTGGCCAGGTTTTTTAATTCATTTGTATCTCAGATAAATTACCAAAAAAATTGAAATTTGTGTAGAGCTTTTCATATGCACTTTTACGCTCGGCCAATCGGACACTCAGAGTGTCTCGAATAGGGTAATAAACATTAGTCCGAAAATTTTCTTGTCCAGAAACAGGTGTTCTTTCATTTACCCGTGACTCAACTGACTGAAATTTTCTGGTTTTTTTGCGCAGAGTATCATACCGATAATAATCGTGAACTCCGGATAGCGCTTTGGCATTTTCTTCATATTCAGAAAATTGTCTATCTCTCATGTCTTGAAGAAATAGAGCCAGAGAACTATAGGTTAGAAGAACGGATGATAAATCAGCTTGAGAATCTTGAAGCTTTAAACGTTCTAAAATTACGTTCCAAACAACGACTAGGATTGCTATTTCTAAATGCTGCAATTTTCGTTGCAATCAGATCGCGTAGCCGGTTTCTCGTCTCTGTTTTCGGCCATAAATTCCAGTGCATCAATTATTGCAGACCACTCTTTTCCTAATGCGTAACATGCATCATGTCGAACAGACCTCTTAACTCTTAAATTTGTACGCTGCACCAAGATCTCCCAACGATGTGTAGATATAATAAAAAAATTGTATAGTTCTTGCAAAGTAGAAAAGAAGTCGACTGCTTCTGTTACTGATGCAACTGCACATGATCCTACCAAATTTAAAAAATGGGCGGCACAAAGAACGTAATATGGAAAAAGACGCGATTTATTTTTCATGAAAAATTATTTTTATAAAAAAAAATGTTCTGACACTTTTGAATGAATATCGAAATGATATTCAATACATGCAAATCTACGGTATTTTTATTTCCCACTAAAAACAAATTGAGAAGTTATACAGATTTAGTAGTTCCAAAACGCTTCATACACGTGAGATTAATCTCACTAAAGAAACAGAAAGTAAAGAACAATACTCGATAAACACTATAATTAAATTGATAAAAAATTAACATCATACCCATACAAATTGAGAAGTAATTAATTAATTGAATTATAATATATTCTATAGAAAATTTTTTTTTAAAAACTAATCTAAACCAATTTTTAAAATTGATTGTCTTTACTTTTTTTTGCCTCTAAAATTTTGGCATTTCAAAAATTTTGCCGCCCTAGGCCCGGGCCTCACGGACCAAGGCCTAAGTCCATCACTGCTTATCCGCTTTATTTGTTCAACGAAAAGTGTCGTATATTATTACGAAAATAAAATCCTAAATTAAGTTTATCTAAAAGTTAAAACGACATTAATTGACTGTTAAGCGGTACGAAGTTCGCAAGGTCAGCTAGTAAACATAATAAAATAAAAGAAAGAACGAATTTGCCACCGACGCACAGCGGATGGGTTTGTATGAAACAGCTTTTATAGCTTTCAAGTTATTGCAGAACAACCAGAAACGTTGGCCATAAACAGCAATAATTGCGCTAGACTCTTGAAATTTGGTACAGATAATTTTAAGGTGAAAACAAGAAATTTGTTGATAAGAAAAAAATCGGTCCACGAACACGTCTATCTTTCATACAAAGTTAGGATGTGGTTGAGACAGTTTTTTGAAATTGGCTATCAATTTCCATTAAAAGCAATTTCCATAATCAGCAATGCTGATTTCAAAAAAGTTACAAATTTTGCGAAATATTTTATAATTTTCAAAATATTTTAGAAAAAAATTCATAAACGGTGGCCAATACCAGTAGTAATAGCGCTTGAAATTTGGCACAGACGTTTTTTGGGTTAAAAAAACCAAAAATTTGTGAATATGAAAAAAATTGGTTCATGGACATGCCTACCTCCCACACAAAGTTGAGATGTGGTTGAGTTTTTTTTTAAATGGGTATCATTTGCATTAACTTAGCAATGTCACAAATTTTGCGATATCTGTTTAAGTTTTCAAGTTATTAGAAAAAAAAACAGTTTCAAAAGCTTATTTGTTCTGTATTGGTGGTTATGTGTATCTTTTACCCCAAGGAGGATAAAAAGCGAAAAAATAGCCCTTGCTATTAACGGAAGGGAACTTCTTTCCAAATTCAAGCAACTTGTGTGTGAGTTTTTACAATTAAAAAATTATTATTAAGCGTTGCAAAATGTGAAGAACTAAAAATATTTTTTCCTTCAAATGTTGCAGTAGAAAAATAATCATAAAAAAAAGTTGTGAAAAAGCAACTGAAACTTTTTTTTATTTTTTTTTGTCAAAGTTCGCAATATTTTTCAATTAAAACTTTTTAAGCCTTAATTTTTAAGGAATCAGCATAATTCTCACATAGACTACAAAATCTTAAGCAAACATTTTTTGAAATGCAAGTTTGGTAAATTCCTATGCAAATAAATGACTAAGAACATTTCTTCTTTCTAAAACTACATAAGAAAAAACCTGATAAAAAAAAAATTGTTAAAAAAAACACTAAAACTTTCGCTTTCTCACATAAAATTAAAAAAATTCCGAAGTCCGCGGATACGTATTTTTTTATTTTCTGTCGAAGTTTGCAAATTTTCCACTTTTCTCATTTTTCAATATAATTTTTGAAAAATCCGCACGATTCATATAAAGGAGATAAAAAAAAAAATTTTTTTTATTGTGGAAACAATGTTCTTTCCGCCAATATGCTAAATTATTGCATTTAATTTCAAACAAGTTAACCAGAGCGGACTATCTAACAATTGCTTTTGTAGAAAGTTTTAGGAACGTTTTTTATGTACAAAAATCAACTTTGAGCCCACTGTGCCACTAAACACAATACAAATTTTAATTTTTTATAGTTTTTTGTCATTCCGTAAGTATTTGCTGCCGATTGTCTGAAACCATTTTTCAATCCCTAGCACTTTCATTTTCTTCCAATTAATGACCACAAAATTCCACTGTGCGACGCTCAGCCACAAGCCAGCAACACAGCAAAACGCTACCAAGAGGGACATATTGGTGCAACTGCCAGCATTTATTCTTAACTGGAAACATTAAAATTTTTTTGATTCCCTCAAGGTCCCAGGCGCAGATACCTGCAATGGACAGGCAATGAAAGCAGGGCCGTATCTAGGGGGGGCTCTAGGGGATAGAACCCACCGAAATATTTTGACGGACACTGGATATAAACGATTTTGCAAAGAATATACACTACGTAGAAAAAATCTCATATCCAAACCCCCCCCCCCCCCCCCCCCGAAATAAAATCCTGGATACGTCACTGAATGAAAGAGTACCTCATTGGTCTATCTGCGAAACAAACAATAACGAGAATTAAGGCAAATTGCACCAGGACACAAACATCACGAGACAAGAGCAACATCTTACACTAACGCAATGCACTGAGGTGGAAGATTTTTTTTGTCCACGACTGACGGAAACCTCTTGTTAGAACCTACATACTTATGTACACTTTTGGGCAATATAATAAAGTCACTAATATCCTAGAAATATGCATTAAATTTTTTGGCAACCCTTGTACAATACCAAATGAAAGCTTTGGACGAACTATTTATGGGTATTACTAGCTCCAAAAAAAAAAGTTGACTGAACACTGAAAACAAACGGTAAATTTTGTATTCCCTTATATTACGAAAAACAGACACGTGGACGAAGAGATAGGGGTCATCGTCTTTGATGTAATTAAATTATGAATTTTGTGCTTAAAATATTTATTATGAGTACTTAGCATATTTATTAAATTCAGTTAAGCATTTTACAAAAGAAGAGTAACCATTAACAAGTTACGTAATGAAAATAAAAACCAAACAAAAATATATTGATCGATTGGTCGTTCTCAAAACGATGTATACAATGCTCTAAAACCAATAAAAACACAATTTAAAAAAGTCAAAAAACGTAAAATTACAAAAAATATGACAATCTTGTCAAATTAATGTCAATCCGTGACCTATTTAAGGGCTCTGCCGCAATAACAACTGAGCTGGGGCTTCAAGTGTCCTTCAGTACTGTTTGGCAGAGATTAGCGGAAAATCATCCTTTTGGAAGAATATCGCGAAAGGTGGCCGATGCTGACTTGTAGGCATAGAAAAAAACGATTTTTCTATGCCTAAGCTTTGCCTTTGTTTAATTTGAAAGATCAACACTTACCGATCGTACGACATCTTTATAAACTTTTTTTTAAACGTTTTTTTAAATTTTTTTAATTAAAACTTTAACCACCAAATGATATTGAACTTTACTTATTTTCAGCAAAAGGGATAACGGCATATTTCAAGTAGCATTTTCAGGGGTGCAAAATTCTACTTTGCTTCAATCCTAAAAGTGTTGCTGTGTCGAAGTGTCAATTTTTACTTTTTCGTAGTGGTGGGCCAATGTACGCGGTTACGCTGTGATGGAAAATTCATTAGAATAGAATTTATGTTTATGAAACCGGTAATGACATCTAGCGGTCGATAGCCGTATATGTATGAGCTTCCGAACCGCACCAAATGTCTTAATTGTTCATTCTGTCATCTGTCAACCATATTCAGTTCACAATTGGTCAAGTTTCATACAACAACGCATTTTTTCCGCTCGTAAAGATGTCGAATTTTGTGCCTGAAAACTCTCATTTGCGGGAAGCATTGATTTTCTGTTTCCATTTGAAGAAAAACGCTTCTGAATCGCATCGAATGCTTGTTGAAGCTTACGGCGAGCATGCTCTTGGTCGTACACAGTGCAATGAGTGGTTCAATAAATTTAAAAGTGGTGATTTTGATGTGATAAATGAGGAGCGCGGCCGGCCACCGAAAAAGTTTGAAGACACCGAATTGCAAACATTATTGGACGAAGATGATGGTCAAACGCAACAACAGCTCGCTGAACAACTTAATGTGACACAACAAACCGTTTCCTTGCGTTTGAAGGCCATGGGAAAGATTTTAAAGGTCGGTAGATGGGTGCCACATGAACTGACCGACAGGCAGCAAGAAAACCGAAAAACCACTTGTGAATTGCTGCTCGCCAGGAAAAACAGAAAAGGTTTTCTCCATCGAATCATCACTGGCGATGAAAAGTGGATTTATTTCAACAGTCCCAAACGAAAAAAATCATATTTGAGCCCCGGCCAACGACCCAAATCAACGCCAAGACCAAATCGCTTCGGCCGAAAGACAATGCTGTGTATTTTCTGGGATCAGCGTGGTGTTATTTGGTATGAGCTACTAAAACCAGGTGAAACAGTTACTGGAGCACGTTACCATCAACAATTGATCGCTTTGCATCTTGCTATACGTCAGAAGAGGCCCGAATTTCAACTTCGCCATGACAAAATTGTATTCCAAGATGACAACGCATCGCCACATCGAGCAGCGTTCAATAAAAACTTGATAGAATCGTACAACTGGGAGCCCCTGCCCCACCCGCCGTACTCACCGGACCTGGCACCATCCGATTACTATTTGTTTTCATCGATGGGACACGCACTCAACGATTCGCACTTCAATTCTTACGAGGAAGTGCAAAAATGGCTCGATGAATGGATAGCCTCAAAAAACAAAGAATTTTTTTGGCGAGGAATCCATAAATTGCCTGAAAGATGGGAAAGATGTATAGCTAGCGAGGGGAATTACTTTGAAGATTAAATTTGGAACTATTTTCGCAAAATGAACGTGTTTTTTTGAATAAAAAATTACCGGTTTCATATTTGTACACCAGTATGGAATTTTTATCACGTAGAAAGAAGAGCTGAATTTGGCCCCCGAATGCAAGCTAAGAGCGTATACGTTCGCTCACTGGCTTCTGTTCCATATAAATATCAGTTACTAACTACTTGCAAACGTTTCTTTTATGTGTTCCCCACTCGGCTCACGAGCGGGAGCATTAAGAAGAAATGTTCGCGAACTCTCGTGAGCTTTTCCAAACTCTGGTTTACATAGAGCTGAGGCAAGTGAAAGCAAAGATACCGCATAATCAAGTGAAAAGTAAAATATATTCTACGAGTAGTGACGAGTGTGAAGTAGATATATTTTCTACTGTGTAACGAGAAAATGTATATGCATCCGGTTCCGAATGCCTGTGCACACAAATTTAATTTGCTCGTTAAACATTATCTAGTTCACACGCGATGCTACGAGCAGAATAAAAGAATACTTTCCAAGTGACTGTACCATACCGTTTATGTGTATAGTTAAGTATAGTTTTCACTACGCGTAGCATATGTCAACTTTCTACATGTCTACAGCTTTCACTGGCTTCACTGGCTGCTCTATATAAATAAGAGTTAGGAAATGCTCGCGGACGCTCCTTTTAAGCACCCACCGCTTTTAGTTTTTTGGCTCTCGGCTTGCGAGTGGGATTCGAAGGCTCTACTTTGCTTCGTCTTGGCTCCCCACTTGCTAGCGAAAGGCTCTACCCATGCAGAGCCAACTCAAGCCGTGAGCCAAAAACAAAGAGGCTTGAGCGCTTTTCCAAGGAAGGATCGCTTACGATTTTTTTCGAAACACTGGTTTATATCGAGCTGTGGCCAGTGAAAGCGAAGGCACCACTATAATCACGTAGAAAGTAGAGTTACATTTTACGCGAATCAATGTATGTGATGTAAATGCACTTTCAATTGTTTAAAGAGCAAACGGATACGCAGGCGTTTTCGAACGCCTGTGTAGACATTATCAATGAGTATGGTCACACAGTGACATGGCCTATCGAGCGACAGTTCAGCAAAGTAGAAATCGCGTATCGTATAGTACATAAAATAATTTTTGGAATTGGCTGCCAATCCCTCAATGGTAGTTTTGGCTCCATTCAAAGAAAAACTAGTAAAGTATACTTGTCATGTTAAATTTAATAACAATTACGTCTTATTATCACCTTAATAAATATTGTGGGCTATGTTACGCCCTTTAACGAGTTTTTGCAGTAGCTTGTATTTATGACCGTCACCAGTGGTATGATTTCTGAAGTTTTTATGAAAATCGTAAATGCCAATTTTCAGCTATGCGGAATCAAAATTTTCAATTGTTGAAAGGTGTCAAGCACAATTTTCCAACTCAGCCCACTTTAAGCACAGTCCAAGATAATTGTATATGATCTGTTTTGGTGTACCGAATTTCATCACAATATCTTACACGACTAACGAATTATGGCGCTATAAAAGCTAAAATTTAGGGATGATCCACGCCCCTTTAAGAGCTTTTGAAAACCTAAACTTAGCACAATCCTAATTTCGCTCTCATGTGCACCAACTTCCACAAAAATCTCTGAAACTTTTTTCGAAATAGGCTTGGCGTTATATACATAGAGTATGGGCGTTAAGCGTGTACGCGAACCCATTTTGCCCATTTTATATGCTAATGGCTTTTAAAAAAATGTGACTTGGTTTTCCTGTAAACGTGATTTCAACCGACAGACAGACGCACATAGCTAAATCGACTCCGGTGGATATCAATATATACTTTTCTATATCTTCCACGCCCCCTTCTATGCGTTACAAACGGTATGACAAAGTGAATATAACCTCTGTGTAGGGTTTAAAAAAAAGTATTCCACTAATTCTCATTTGTAAGAGCAAACGTGAACTCCACTCGTATTTGTTTCCCGGATTTTTATAAAACATTTAAAAATGGTTGTCGGACATCAACCGAGGTGCTTTGGGTGTATTTGCTTAAAATCCATTTATTCAGATCTTTTATAAAGCGGACCCTTTGTACTATTTCATACGAGTCAGAGCGACTCGTTTCATGTCTGGCATATGCACATTTTTGAAATATTTTATGGCATTGCGTATATTCCATACGAGTGTTTAAATTTAAATCTACTTTTTCCACGACTACATGCAGCACCTTCGCTTTTACCGAGCTCTGCTCTATAAAATTAAAGAATTCTGCTCTGATGAACAGTCAAATGTAGCCCGTCGAAGCGTCACCGCGTACATTGGCCTACTACTAAGCAAAACTACTTAGGCAAAACTTTTTCACAGCAACACATACGAGTAAAGTACACCCCTGAAACTGAAATGAAATATGCCGTCATAAAATTTCAATTTCGCTAAATAGAGCAGTTCACATGATCCTTAACGTCGTACAACATGGAATGACAAAATCAACGTTTGATCTTCTGAACGTTTGATCTGTGAGTAAAACTTAATATCGGGTGTAGTGTTTGATGTTTTTTTCAGTATTTTCGGAAGGTAGTATTGCATTTTTCATAGTCATTTCCTCACGGTTAAATTTTTTTTTTTGTAATTGACAGTTTGAGTAAAGTTGATAATCGAATTAAGCGTCAGTCGTCAGAAACGTGGTGGGTCTGGTTGTAAGAGGCCGACGAAATAAGTTTCCCTTAATAACTCGGCATGTAAGCTACATGTAGAAAATATGTTAAGTCCATTGTTGTAGAGCAGATGACAACACATCGATTTAATGTTTTTCAACTTTTGTTTGAGTTTTTCAACCTAATATTTTTAACATATTCTTTATTTTTTCGACTTATCAATCACTTTCAATTTATTTCGAACTTTTCAGCCTCATTCAACTTCTTACGAGTTATTTAACCTTTTTCAACATTTTTCAATCTCTTTCAACTTGTTTTCATCATTTTCCATATTCTTCGACTTTTTCAACATCTTTCAACTTTTTTCAATGCTTTCCATATTTTATCGACGTTATCAGCATTTTCAACTGTTTCATCTTCTTTAAATTTTTTTCAACCTTATTAAATCTATTTCGACTAATCAACCTCATTCTACTTTGTTCATCATTTTCCATATTTTATCGATTTTTTCAGCTTTCTTCAACATTTTCAAACAGTTACAACTGCTTTTAACAACATCCATTTTTGCGACTTATTCATCATTATTAATTTTTCTCGTCTTTTCAACCTTTTTCAAATATATCTGACTTTTTCAATATTTTTCATTTTTTTTCGGCTAAATCTACCTTCTTCAATTTTTCAATATCTTACATACTTCTACAACCCCTTTCAATTTTCTTTCATTTGCTCAACATCATTCAACTTTTTTCAAGTTTTTCAACCTTTCAACTTTTTTCAACACTATCCACATGTTATCGCCTATCAGCCTTTTCAACTGTTTCAACATTTTTCAACGATTTTCCGTCCCCGTCCGTATTCTGTTTAACGCATTGCAGCAGCGAATGAGAATTACTGAATTCTAAATTTAAATTGAAAAAAAAGGAACAAGTTTCATCCTCGAAGTTTCACGTCGGTTTGTAACAGACGCAAAATGAATTGGAAAGAAGGGAGTACTCTCCTTCTAATCAATAGAAACGGTTCAAAATATATTTTGAATAGTTAGATGGAAATTTATCGATGGGTCTGTTTTGTCCATATTTTAGGATAAACATGCAGTCGATGAGAAAAGGTCCGAAGCGGATTTGAGAAAGAAAAGGGAAATATTTTTTTTTCATTTATACTGCCATTATAGGCTCTTGGGGGGTGTCCCCGTACTCTGCATATTTTGCTTTTTTCACACCAACCATGAGGTGTGCAAAGTGGCGCGTCACTGTTCTTTTTTTTTTTTTTTTGTAGGATTTCAAGTAGGACTATTTCAATTTTATAGAACAAATATTTTTTAAAATTTGGAATAAATATAGTAAATTATTCAATAATATATATGTACATACGACAAAGAAAATTATTAAAATAATAAATTTAAGTATGTAACAATGCAATACATATTATATAAAGGGCTTGTTGTAAAAACATGATAAGCCACAAAATCTAAAATTTGAATAAATCGCAGTTAAAGTTTTAAATATATAATAATTCCATAATAAAATCAAATTGTGTACATTAATCTTAACGGCTAGGTCATAAATTTATTTGAAATAAGCCAAAATTTTTCAGTGGGTGTTGCTATGATAACAGGTAACAGAATAAACGCAAAATATCGATTTTTGAAATAATGTGGCTATCATGTTCTTGCAATAAGCCCTTCTATTGTTAATTATATATATGAAGGGCTAGGATGCGTTTTTTAAAAATTTGTAGAAAGGATTTATTTATTCTTTGCCTACAAACGGTTTGCGCCGTTCGCGGGTTTGATCTAAGAGCTTGAAAATTTTGGATAATTTTCTTCCAACCCATTTTTATAGTATGGAATTATGGGACCACATATTTAAAAAAGGCAATACAATAGTGTAGGTAGGCGTGGCACAACCCCATATAATTAAAAAAACGTTAAATGATATAGATAGCGTGCAATGTAAGTAATCTTCATAAAATTTGGTATGGAACTACTTTGAAATTAAATAGATACCGACGGGATTACACCAGTCGGCGTGACACCTCCCAAATAAAGAGCAAATTGTAAGCGCTATTTTAAATGAACTATTGCAGCAATGAAACTTCATGTAAGTGGCTTACTTGCTTTAAGGTATATCTGAATCCAAAGCTGCCGAAACAGCACCAGTGGGCGTGTCACCTCCCTTACAAGTACAATACGGTAAGTGACATTTACTGAAATATGGTGTAAGAGGCTTGGAAAGCTATTTCTGCATCAAAATCGTAGTGAATTGTACCAGTGGGTGTATCACCGTCCTAAATTCAAAGACTAATTACGGCATATATCGCAAAATATACAAGCTATTGTGCTAACATTTGGTACAGGCCAATCACAAATTATTAAATCCAAAGTAGGCGGAATTGAAAAGTGGGCGTGTCATATTTCATCTTTTTCATTCCTATTCAATTTTTTTCAAAATTTTCTGTATTTTTTGACTTTTTAACTTTTTCCAACATATCCTACATATATGTATTTGTTTGGCTTTTCAACTTTCTTCATTATTTTCTTTATTTTTAATACTTTTTAGCGCTTTTAAATTGATTCAACATTTCTCAACCTCTTTCGATTTTTTGAGTTTTTTAACGCTCTCAGCTTTTCCATATCTTTTCAAACTCATTCAACCTTTTCATACCCTACACAGAGGGTATATTCACTTTGTCATTCCGTTTGTAACGCATAGAAGGGGGCCTGGCAGGTATGGAAAAGTATATATATTCTTGATCAGCATCACCACCTGAGTCGATATAGCTGTGTCCGTCTGTCTGTCTGTCTGTCTATCTGTCTGTTGAAATCATGTTTACGGGAAAACTAAGAAAGATAATTGAATGAAATTTGGCACACAGATCAAACTTTCTTGCAAGCCGCTAGCATATAAAAATTGGTAAAATCGGTTAACGAACACGCCTTCCGCCCATACTCTATGTAAATATACCCAAGTCAATTTTGAAAAAAGTTGCTGCGATTTTGATGAAAATTGGTAATTTGGTGAAGATGAGAACACAATTAAGATTAGGCTAGGTTCTAGGTTTGCAAAGGCTCTTAAAGGGGCGTGGCACAGCCCGAAATTTTAACTTTTATAACGCCATAGCTCGTAAATCGTGCAAGATATTGTGATGAAATTTGGTACACGAATACAGATCTTATGAATCTTGAATTGCGCATAAAGTAGGCGGAATTGTAAAAGTGGGCGTGGTACTTTTTAACAATTAAAAATTTGGATTTCGTGTAACTCCAAAATGGCACATACGGTTTTCATTAAAAATTTAGGAATGATACCAATGAAAGTAGTCAACAATACAAGTTACTTCAATGTACTGAAAAATTTCTTTTAAGGGCGTGGCACAGCCTACAATATTTATAAACGTTATAAAAAAAGAACTAACAACGCAATCGTTATGAAATTTAATATTTACTTGCAAAAAGGTGTTTTCTTGCAAAAATTTGGCACAATTGTGCTGGTGGGTGTGGCACCTCCCATATAAGCAAAATACGTTTAATGCTATAAATAGTGTGCTATGAGAGTAATCTTCATGAAATTTTGTGTAGAGGTGTCGGTTACTATAAGCTTCGGAAATAAATGAAACTTGACAAGATTGCATCAGTGGGCGTGGCACCTCGCTCATTAACAAAAAGTTGTAAGTGTTATTTTAAGTAAACTATTGGAGCAATTGATCTGAAATTTGATGCAAGTGGTTTACTGGGTATTAGGTGCATATGAATCAAAAGCTTTTGAAATAGCAACAGTGGGCGTGGCACCTCTCATACAATTAAAATACCTTAAGTGGCATAACTATCGAAATATATGAGCAATCATACTGAAATTTGGTGTAAGAAGTTTGTTCATAAAAAGCTATTTCTGGATCACAATCGGACTGGATTGCATCAGTGGATGCGTCACCACCCTTAATTTTAGGAATAATTACGGCACATATCGAAAACTATTGTGCTAAAATTTGGTTTGTTTTTTTTTGAACCAAAAGTGGGCTGAATTGAAGAAGTGGGCGTGGCATATTTCGTGTTTTACATTTCTATTCTATTTTTTTCATCATTTCCCATATTCTTCTGACATTTTCAATCTTTTACCTTTCTCCTTTATTCTTTCGACTTTTTCATCAATTTTTCAGTATATTTCATATATCTCGACTTATTCAATTTCTTTCAACTTTCTTTATTGGTTTTCATATTTTTTCAACATTTTCAGTTTTTTCTAACACTTTCCGACATTTTTGAACCTTTTTACATTATTTTCGACTTATTCAACCTTTTCAACATTTTCTTTACATTTATTTAAAAAGTACTTTCAATGCAGTGTAGGGTATGTGAGTTTCGGCCTGGCCGAAGATAACACCTTTACTAGTTACATTTAACATTATTTTTTCTTCAACCTGTTCAACGTCTTCTTAACATTTATTTAAAAGGTGCTTTCAATGCAGCGTAGGGTACCTATGTGAGTTTCGGCCTGGCCGAAGATAACATCTTTATTAGTTTTTGTATTGACAATGCTTTATTCAGATTTTCTGTTGATAAATGGGCATAAAAACTTACTTGCAATGTTAAATTTATTTTTGATGCTTTGCACAAGTACTTGGAAGGTGAGTTTCTGATCAAGGTAAGGGATCTCAAGGCCACCAAGGTTAAGCTTTATGCTGGGAAGAAAGCAAGTACTTCTTTTCTTTGTAAAAATATATTTCTTAGCATTTATTTTTATTTTCCATTTTTTGAAAAATTTATTTCTGTATTACACTTACTATATTCTGGCCAAACACATGTGAATAGTATGTCCCGGTGTCGTCTGCATAAAACGCATACTTACATTTATTGTCACAGGAAAGCCAGAGCTATAAATACGATATAATATTGGGCAAATTACTGAACCGTGTGGGAAACCAGCAGGCACTTCGAAAAGGTTGGAAAATTCATTATTGAAAGCAAGACAAAAGTAACGATCGGTTACCAAACTCTTAATAGTGTTAATGAAATATATGAGAAAATTTTAAAAGATGAGCTTATAAACTAACTAACTAACATTATGACATACATTGTCAAAAGCTTTTTCAACGTCAAGCAGAACCAGGCCTGTTGATTTTTTCAGCTCAAAAATACGTTTCCTTAATTATGACTTTTAAAGTCCCAATTTAAAAAAACGTAATTATGACCACGATGATGATGACCACTGTGCGAAGTTTCTCGAGTAGTTCATGAAGGGAATCTTTTTTTTGAAAACGACACAAAATTTATGAAAGAACATTAATCAAAATAACTCACATAATCCAATTGTAAATTAACATGAAAGAAGCTACAATTCTGAAAAAAGAGTTCCTCTCTCCTATAAAATAAAACGAACAAACTTGATTTGAGCCCGAATGGGAAAGTTCAAAAAAATTTAATTTTTGTGGAAACAATAAAATATCAATATACGAGTATTTATGGTGGATAGCAATCTCCAAATTTCCTGTCGTGATATATACCCTCGTTCCCTACTGTTATCTACGAAACAGAATTCAAAAAAAAAAATTTATTTGCATGTCCTTAGAAGCAACAGTTGTTCTAATTACCTGTAAAATTTGGAGATCGTGGTCTGTGGTTCCATACCCTCATATATTAAAAATATATTTATAAATTGAAATAAAATTTAAGTCATAACTTCAATGTTTGCTTCATTAACGGGTGCAATTGGCTCCTGCCATTTCCATTCGTCCCATGGTAGGCAATCCTTAACATTGTCCATAAATGCTTGTTCTTCTGGACACCGGATCAAAACTGCGGGTTCATTGATCTTGACACATTTCCAAAATGCGGTTGGATCCCAGTGGTTACGGAAAATTCGTGTGTCCATATCTTCCTGCGTTTTGCAGCTAGGCTCTCCATTACCTGTATACAGGGCCGCGCTATAAGTAGCAAGCAATGCAAAAACAACTCCAACTAAAAAGAGAAGTTAAACTCAACATATCGGATACATGCAATTTATTAGAAAATATTTGATATTTACTAAATTTAAGATTCATATTTAATAGAAACGCTTTGCGCAGTTAAAGGAAAAAAGTGCAACTCATGTCAAATTGAGGTTGGCCTGACTATATATAAGAGTTTTATAATTATGGTACATATATGTGTACTTGATATTTACAAGTGCTCTATTAAATAAATTTACGTTTCGAGTGTTTAAAAGCTGCCGACAAAGATAATGTGGTTTGTGGTAAAATATGACTTGTGTAGGTAAACATTTGAAATTAAATTCTTATGTTCGAACTCATGATACCAATTTGCAAGGAAAAATTAATTGTTGTGTGCTAATAATTTGATATTTTTACTGTTTTACTTTTAACTTAAATATATGTAGTATTGTAGTAACATAAGTTGATATGTAACTTTTTTGAAATATTTAAAAAATATTAGTCAGCACGGCGCACTTTAGTCAGTTTATGAGTGTTACCATCGACTTATGAGACAAGTCTTTGACCACAAAATTTAACAAAACCCTTTCAAACGATTTTCAAATTATGGTATCTAAAAATTTTTTTTTAAATTTTTCATAGTTATTTGAACCTGTGGTGCCTCAGATGCATAATTTATGTATTTTTTTTTATTTATTTATTCAACCATTAGGAATGTTGCTATGAAATAGCAGTAATACTATTACTACACAAGCTAAAATTGTATATACATTGATATTTATTCAAAATTGCTTACATGGAAATAGTTCGTAACGCTTTGCCGAAGAATATACTGTACCGATTTTAATAATATATTTTTTAAAATAACCTATTCGTGCTAAAGTATATTATAGAATACATTTTTTTTGTTTTTTTAAAGTTAAATGTTTTTTGCAAAACATCACACAAAAACTGTCGTTTGATTTTAAGTTGCTTTTCTGGAATTCTGTGTTGTTAATGGTGTTTTTTTATTCACATTTTTACAGTTTCATTGGGCTTCAAGGCTTAAGCTCTCTTTGAGTGGTTTTTTTGTTACTTTTGAGGAGAGAAGATAGAGCAAGATATTAAGAGAAATATTAAACTTTATATTCAGTGCGCTGTGGGAATAATTTTTTTTAAGTTTGATCAAAAAGTTTATATATATGAAGAGAAAGACTCGTGCTCGGGCGAAATAAATGTTGCTGGCTATTAGGTCCGGAGTTAAGACAAAATGTATGTATACATCTGAATGATAAATGCGTCGGCAGAAGCAGCATATACAATGCTGCGTGTAGTTCAGGCAAAATGTGTAAAAACATTTGAACAAATGAAAATCATTGATATTTCAGTAGAAGCAAAAAATTGTATTTCATTCAGTAATACAAATTTTGAAAAAATATAAAAATGTAAGAACATTTTTTTCATTCAATTTTATTTTCTTAAATGTAGAAACTCAAATGGCTGAAATTTTGTCTTATTGAAAATAAAAAAAAATAGAAATGCGCTGTTTCCTTTTCTTTACTTTTTTTGTTTTGCGTATGAAGTTTGTGCTGAAGTTTTTTGTTTTCGTAATAATATAATTTCCTAACAATACTTAGCTAACATCAAAACGAAATTTTGCATTGGAATCAATATACATATGTATATTCTTTTATTTTGCTTGGTTTTCTTATGTATTTTTTGTTTGATGTTAAGTGATACAATTAAACAATGAAAAATATAAAAACACTTTTTTGGTTCTTGTTCACCTTTTATGTTTTCCATATGAATAGAAAACCATCCCTTATTTGATGGGATCTTAATCAATGTGATCAATAGCGAAGTCGTTATTTGATTTCGGCCAATAGCCGTGTTTCTTTTGACGTGGTTACCGGCTAAAAATAAAATTTTGTATGACAGTTAATTTTGTCGGCGATTTAAGCAATTAACCGTGTCAAAAAAGAACATGGCTTTTATTAATATTAACATTTTAACTTTAAATTAAATAATTATTAAAATTATAAAGCTCAAAACAATTTTTTTTTAATTATGGTGTTTTGAAATGGTGATTACAAAATGGTTTTTGATGAACACTTTTTGTTAGTTGTTGCTGTGGCGCCTTCCGTGGTAAGCCTTAGTAATAGTAATATAACTATTAATTCAAAGATTATCATACATTGAGCTATAAATATATAAATCAAGCAATAGAAAATTTAATTTGTTGAGTAACTTACGAACAATGAGGGGTGCTTAAATATAGCTTCTTTAGCCATATAGAATGAAATCTCACATCTCCGATGGAACCGATGCTTTTAATTTTTTTTTATGGCTTACGGACAACGACTTCGGTGATAGAAAAGTCAATCATTGGTGGAAATTACCTTCCAGCACAATGTTGACTTGGGCGAAAAATGTCTGGTGCGATCACAGCAAAAGTACCAATTGATCCAAAAGTATTATGAATAAATGGACAACGGGTGCAGTAATACATGGTGGGTAACGAAAACCGACACAAAATTTATATTTTATATGACTATGACAAAAATGAGTAGAAGACCAAAGTTGACAGGGAAGAAAACAAGATAGAAACTTATGTGCAAATTTTCAATATCGTAAAAAAAATTATGTTTTTATAGTTAGATCGAAAGAATATATGTAAGCCAAGCACCAAAAAAACCAAATTGACAACAGAACTTTTTGACTGTATTAAAAAAAAGAAAGGTCTTACTTTTCGTAAAGCCTTTTCATTTTTTTATTGCGTTTAGATTCCATGCTTTCGGCCTTTTTCTGTTCAAGCAACCATCTTGAATTTCGATACAGCATTATCGAAATCAAGTGGTTCAAGATGATGCACCGATGGTCATAGCATGG